>CXYZ01003352.1:4705574-4726517 GCA_900006705.1 Sonneratia caseolaris | reverse complement strand
TACATTTTTTAATATATATTGTTTTTTAAAAGAGAAAAATACAGGTGCAGGAGTAATCAGAAGAAGAAAACTTACGCCGTTGACTGAAAAGGACCGTTCAAAAGGGCCGAACGGTCCTTTTCAGTTTTCCGTCGTCAAGAGCCACGACGCGCAGACCTGACAGCGCGTGGATTGCACATCCATCGCTGTCTTCAACAACTGACGTGCTAAAACAGTTCGCAGAATATCTCCACTCCACAGGGCGAAAGATCTTCGCCCCAATTGACGCTCCCCCTGTTTCATGCTTCTACGTGAGGAGCTGCGTTTCTGCCATGGCACTCCATCATCACTGTTCAGCTCTCTCTCTCTCTCTGAGTGATGAATTGAAGCAGAGGAATGATAGACTATGAAGAATGCTTGTCCTTTTGTTAATTGTTTGTTTTTGATAATCTTTTTGCTATTTAATTAATAATGATCGATTCCTGCTCTCATAGTGATCCTAATCAGATTTCATTATAATATTCATTCGATTATGGCTGCATTTCTTGTCCGGATCGACAATGATAATCAACAGTCAATTGCTACTAAAAGCTTAACCTTTTCTTTACTCTAGCTATACTGTTGTCACTTCTTGATCCGATATCCGTCTTTTATATGTTATCCCCAGTTTCTTCACTCAATCTCGGAAGATTCTTGCACGCTAATCCCTTCTTTCTGACTTTAGTCCCATGATGATTTCTTCTCTTCTTAGGTTGATCGAGTTGATTCCTTGATGATTGAACGGACTCCGGTATCATCGGTTCTATCTGTTCCTGCTTCGTTGGCTTCAGGTATTCTTTGAAAGAAGGTGTTTCTTTCACAGCCTGCAGCAGGATCGGTTGAGTTAGCGGCTCGAACTTTCCATCGATGGCGGAATTCGTCGGTCCGCGGTTGTACTGCTGCTATAATTGCCGGAATCATGTTTGTCTTCACGACGACATCATATCGAAGACCTTCCAGGTAGCCTCCAATTCCGTACTCCCTTTTGACTGATCTGCAACGCGCTAGAACTTAATGATTGCCTTCTGAAATTCTTATCTCTGGATCATGGATGGGCTTTAAGGAGAAGAGGATTTTTTGGGTTTAACGTGAACTAAAGAAGTGTTGGCTCACAAACAGTGTCCTCAGTTCATCGCAACTCGAAAGGGATCTATCATGTTTACTTAGCCAGTAGATAGATACTTTTCTGCGCACATACGATGTTCTTTCACTGCAAGTAATGTGAGAAATGAACGAAAGTACCACTTTTTCATGAAACAAATGGTTACACGGATTTCTTACTGAGGATTCTGGGTTAGGTTCATAGTGAGGAGAGGAAGGGAACCGACATGAGAGCTCAAAAAGAATTGCATATATATGAAGGCTGTTGGGGTTCAATTGGAATATGAGCATGTTATTGTGGGATGAGCACGAGGAGAATCTTAGCTTGTTCCATGGCATCGGAGCACTTGCTAATCATTGAGAATACTTGTGTTGGGGCTTGACGAACAACGTCACTTAGGATGATAGAGACAGGGCAGATCATCTGATAGTTAGAAACTTTATCTTCCAATTTGAGGTCTGACAGTTGATCATGTCTCCGAATTTGTGTCAGTTTTGGTATCTGCAATACCAGATTGTGATATATTGGTAGACAATGGTCCATCAATCTTCTCTTCATGTTCTGCTCTTCAGGGGAGGACTGGTAGAGCATTTCTGTTCTCTCACGCGATGAATATTGTTGTCGGACCCAAAGAAGACAGGCATCTCCTCACAGGCCTCCACACCGTTGCCGATATTTCCTGTTCCGATTGTGGAGAAGTGCTTGGCTGGAAGTACGAGAAAGCCTATGAGGCTTCTCAGAAGTACAAGGAAGGAAAGTTCATATTCGAGAAGGCAAAGATCGCGAAGGAAGACTGGTAGCTCGCCCCGCAAGGTGTATAAACCACGGAACAATTCCCATTCATTCAAGTGATTGTGCAATCGTCTTAGACACTCCAATCGTCCATTCCTTATTGTACATAGGATCCATTCATGATTGAAGAACTGTCGTGGTCGCTGTATTCATTTATCTTGTGGAACTGAATCGCCTGATCAATGAAAGTTGTCGGTCCCTTTATTACATCACTTGCACGCTTTCTCTACCGTACCATGAGGTCGGTTCTTTGCCTCTCCCTTTCGAAGATTTGTCGATATCTATGACTTCGCCACAACGTTATTGGCATCTCCTGTTATGTTAGTGCAGTTTGATAAACCCATCTTACACATTGCCCTACTTGGCCAAGACAGATGATCGAGAAATCCCTAGCTTGATAACTATTCCAAGGATCATCCGATGATTGGTATCCTACGAGACCTTTAGTCGAAATAGGGACACAAAGACAGACGGGTTAACACGGCAACCTTTCGCTGTTTCTGTACAATAGAAACGAGGAATCTATCACTGTCAAACCAACTTTACGGGATGTTCTTCCTAGCTTTCGTCCTGTTCTTTCCTTCAAACTACCAGTCATTCGATCCCCATCATTCTCTTAAACCGTCAGCTTCAGGAAATTGCTAGACGACCCGAGATGCCGGCCCTGCTGGACCAATAATGCTTGTCCTTAGCAGATTCCCAGATGAATCGGAACGGATAATACGGGAGATCTCGTGGCGAGTCGGGTCCATCTACATCGATCTGATATGAGAGCATAACATGATATTGGTTGATACAGTGAGATATCTAGTCGTATCAATTTTCAACCCAGCATGGCAGGGGAAGAAGAAGAAGAAGAGCGCCCTAGCTTTTTGGCAGGAATAGTTGGGACCTTACTATCTATCTGATGCCACTATGGGCGGCTAATAATCGATCTCTGACCCTTGTCTCCCTCTCACCACCGGCCAATTCCGACACAGAAAGAAGACCATTAAAATTGAATGTAGCCGAAAAGAAAGAAAACATGTAGCCTCTCATGAACGTGGACCGTAGGAGGACTAATTAAATCGTCTACATGAATATGCCGTTCCTATCCTACACAATTGTGGATTAACTTTGAGCTTTTTGTTGGCTATAAATTAAGATGTGAAGTGGGTCGCCATGTGAAGCTTAAAGGGCATCCTCTCAATGATGCTTCCATGTTCCCTTTACCAGACTCAGTGATCGGCTGCATCTTTATTCTTCCCTCAGATCACAAACATGCATATGCTTAATTAATTTATTTTTATTTTATTTTTCTGTTTTATTAAAGATATATAATTGATTTATTTATTCTGCTCAGTGCTATACTATTCATCCAGGGAGATCAGTGTGAAGCTGCTGCAATGGAACAACAAACAGAATCTTCGACACCCAGATGGGTCTTGACGAGACGCAGGGAACTCAATCCTAACCACCCCACCCCCATGTTCTTCTTGGTACTCAAACAGGCAAGCGACCGTGTGAGTTCATCGACATCGTTCATGTCATGTTGACCTGAGTGTTTTCGGTGGAGAAGAATCAATAATTTAGATAGTCATCCTCCGATACTTTTTGGGTATAAGATAATAATGGAGTCCGAAAAATAAGAAATGAGGGAGATACAAGGGGGAAGAGGAAGTTTGCTGTAAAAGTAACGACAGCACACTTTGAGAGGAAGGATGGAGGACAATTATGGTCTCTCCTCATGATTCTTAGCACGAAACCCTCAAAAGCCCATGACCCCTATTCAAGACACCAATTATGGTTAGCCACCCCCTCGTCCTTCGGTCACTCTCAGATCCAACATCTCTAGCTAAACTACGCACGTAATGAACTCGACAAATAGGCATTATATAACCGAAACATCAAATTCTCTCCTTTCCAAATCTCAATCAGTGATCCATCCTACTCCATAGACAACAGAATCAGAGGAACTGCATTTTTCGGGGATCATAGTCAAGATTTCATGCATTAGATGCAAAAGACCGAGACACTGAATCGACTCTTTCCATTGATGGTAGAAAATTCACGACCGGCCATTGTTGTACAACCCAAAGAAGGACCCGTCTTTAGAAGACGCACGGAATTACTGATATCGTACATAGAGAACTATCATCATACACTAGAAAAGGCAAACACGGAATTCATCGAGGCAAAGGGGAAAGCCCATTCTTTCTTCCTAGTTTGTGAGTTTTTCCTCCAAATTCAAACAAAGCCACACTCCAAACAAGGAAAAAAAATTTAATTAGGAGAAGAAGAAAAAAAAAATGTAAAGACACCAAACCCCTCCACACTGTCTCCTTAATTAACATTGTTCGTGCTCGTGTTACCACAACTTTCAGTTAAATCAAGACGATTAAAGACGACAGCACGTGCAAAAGGCTGGCTATAGTTGCCAAGATCCTCCGCCTAGCATCCCACTACTGTTCCAATTGTACCCACTCGAAGAGTGATCCCCTTGCTGCCTGCTGTTATCATGGTCATAAATTAACCCACCATCGTCACCACTTCTTGCACTAGCTCTCTCCTGCGCACTTCCAATATTACTGTTGCCACCGATTCCACTCCCAAACCAATTGCTGTTATCAAGAGAAAAGTAATGAAGGGTTGGCTTGAACTCTTGCAGGGAGCTAAACAGCCCACCTGATGAGAAAGCATTGCTAATCGAATCAGCTGAATCCGGAGGAGGGGTGTTGAGAGCTACGAAATTGCCCAGACTCAATTCACTTGGAGCGAAGCTAGGGTTCTGGGGTAGCATGGCTGGGTTGAAATTATAAGCTAGGTTGAGATCATGGCCTTGAATGGAGCTAGGGTTTTGAGGATTGGGCTGGATCAAGCTACTGACTGGTGGGATAATATTGGGGTTACTAATGATACTCTTCTTTGATATGGAAGTTGTTGTTGTTGTTGATGATGATGAGGAGGAGGATGATGATCTCTTGTTCTTCCTTGAACCTCCGCCCACAGGGACATTCCTGAGGGACCCACCTTGGGTCCAATACCTTCTACAAGTCTTGCAGAAGTACCTGGGCTGGGAGAGGCTGTAGTTGTTGTAGTAACAGAACTTGGTGTTTGTTGAGTTGCATCTTGGGCAGTTCAGATTAGCCTCCTGCTGTTGCCCCTTCTGTGCCCTAATCGCCTTCTTCTCTAGGGTTTCGTTTGATGAAGATGGTGTGGTCTCCAATATGGGCTTGTTAACAACCCCACCAATAATACCCTGAAAAAGAAAAGATAAAGAGGACACAAAAAGAGAACCCAGATGAAGTCTATAAGCTCATCATCATCATCTTCAAGGCAAAGGAAAGTGAGTAAACCATCATCATCATACACGAGAGAGAGGGAGGGGCAGCTGGGAAAGAAGAGAAACAAACAAGGGGAGAGCAAACAAAGCAGAAAGCTGCTTTTTACACTTTGAGGACAACAAGAAACAAATGGAAAACGGATAAAAAGGGGGTGGAAGGAAAAGCTTGCAAACTCTTTTCAGAGCAAAGTGAAAGAGAGAGAGAGAGAGAGAGATCTCTCCCTCAAAAGACAAACAGCAAAGATTCAAAAGAACATTTAGTGGGGGGGCGCTAAGCTGCTTGAAACATCATCATCTCATATGGGGAAAAAAGGTGGAAAAACCTTTCAACTTTATCATCAAAGCATTTGAAGCTTATCCCAAGAGGAAATCTTTTCAAGTTTCAAGTTTTCTATATATACCTGAGGCCACTGGGAAGCATAATCCATGGATTAATTGAAAGAGAGAGACAGACAGAATAAAGCGGAGGGATGAAAAGCTTTATCTGTGCAAAGTCCTTTGAGAGGAAGGAGAGAAAAAGCAGAAGCTGTCCACCTCCTTGCTGCTGTTCTTAAAGCAAAGTTGAGCAAACATCTCAGGAGCAATGTTCATTCATAGTGCTTAAGCTAGAGAGAGAGAGAGAGAGAGAGGGATGGAGGTGACAACAAGGGTATTTCCGTCCAACAACACTGTGGCATTGCATTGTCATATCATATGGTCCCCGCACTTCTATTATACGCTGATCTCGAGAATCATACTCGACTAGCTCATGAAAAATGATTTATAACAAGCAGCTTGCAATCCGATTTAATAAATATACAGAGAGAATTTACATTTGTATTGGGTAAAAGAGACCAATGATGAGTACAATATTCCGAATACCCATTTCTTCCCCAGAACTACAGAAGAATCTGAAGCATCTGGCAGACTTTATATCATATGCATCCACAGGTAACGACCTCTCTGATGCAGGAACTTCATTGCTAGATCAGATGTTTGTATCATGATCTCATGATCATCCGAGAGGAACAGGGTTTTTTCTGTTCTTCTCCTGGTAATTATGGCCGAAAGGAGGACCTCAGAGAGTCAAGTCAATTATTATAACATGTGATCTGTCTGTGTGCGTGTACTAAGAGAATGTTCATTGACACAGAACCATGCTAGCTAGGGCTTCTAGGTGTCTGTTATATATATATATATATATATATCCGTTCGAATATCTTTTCGGGATTGTCAATGCTCTCCCACACCCCCCACCCAATCACTCAAACTTGTTTTTTGGGTATATGGCCGTCTCCTTTCATATTCCGAATCCCACTTACCCATTGAGTGGAGGGGTTTTCAATTCGGAAATTCTTATTCTGATCACACAGACACTGAGAGAGAGAGAGAGAGAGAGCTGTAGTTGGGAACTAGGAATTAGGAAGCGCACAAGCAACTTCTTCCTCATTCCTCTCACAGTTAATTAGTCTGATTAAATTCTCATACTCGACCCTATCCTCTCGTCAACTCGCCTTTGACCACTCGTCTTCTATACCGAATCTTCGAATCCGATTGTTTTTTTTTTCTCCTCCTCCTTCGTTCAGTTTCTGCATAAGGTGAGCTTCGATTTTGCGAGGTGTGCGAGCCTGTATGACAATCCCTTTGAATTTCCATTGTATTTCACTGCACTCAGGAGAGATTGGATTGGCGGTGTCCGATAAGGAAGATAATGCAAGAGGGTGTAAAGCGTGGAAGTCTAAATCTCTTCCATCCTTCTAAAGCATAAGCGCTTGCGTTGATTTGCATATTAAAGCGAGGAAGTGACGGTAGGTTAGCGGCAAACATAGACACCGAGGCTAATAAATATTATCACCAATTTAATAATTTACTTACTGTGATTGATCGTTGTTGGTCCCTTTTAATCATGTTGTCATGTGATTTTGATTATTTAATAATTTCTCCAATTAAATTAAATGTGAATGAGAGAGAGAGAGAGAGAGAGAGAGAGAGAGAGAGAGAGAGAGAGAGAGGACTCGAGGTCTACGCCATCGCCATTTGCCGTCAGTCCACCTCCACCACCAAGGTGAACCGAACTTTGGCGCCTTCGTTATCGCTGCGGCCAGTGCGGTGTTCGTCAGCTCCACTCACTAACTTGCAGACGTTGACCTCTCTCCTCAGCTCAGCTCCCGACCACACATACTTCCTCCCTCGATAGATGGGTTATGTTCTCCATAGATTTTGCCTTTCTTATTGTCATNCTCGATAGATGGGTTTTTTTCTCCATAGATTTTGCCTTTCTTATTGTCATTATTTCGCTTTCGCTATAAAAGAAATATATAAAAAAAAAATCCTTTCTACTCCCCTCTGCTGTTCATCGTGTCTATGCATATTCGCCGCCAGAATCACCGGAGAGCACCGACGGCTGCCGAGGCTCAAAACTCTAAGCCGACTCGAGCACCGTAATTCTCCACGGTGGAGGCAGGCAGGCACGAACGATTCACACCAAGCGCGGATAACGAGACGTCACGCTGACGTCACGTGAAGGACGTGTTCACCGAATCGGCCTCCGAGAGCGACGTACGGTCGAGCGCAGCGATACGGTGCCGCCGTTTACGCGTCAATCAAGGTAAGGAATACGGTTGTGCCGTTGGATCGCCTGACCAGTTGATGGATCCAGAAGCTTTTTACTCTCGTCTTCACGATGCAATCTTCCCAAACATCTAAATCTACCTCCATGAGGCAANTACGATGCAATCTGCCCAAACATCTAAATCTACCTCCATGAGGCAATCCGGTCTCAGTTATGTGTACCGTGGAGTGGACTCTGTCTCCCATGTCAGCTCGGCTTCTTCCCAATAGCAACACGGTACACACGAAAACATAGTATAGCCTCTTAGGCGTTGGGCACCAGAGAGAGTGATCTCTGACATGCCAACCAATGACCGTGTCTAACTCGGTGTTAATGAAATTACCCCTAAGCTGAATCACGTGGTCCTCTAATACTCTTATCAGTTCTTAATACTGACCGTGAACCTGTTCGCGGTCAACATCGGAAACCAATGGTCCAATGGCATCACCAATTTGTGCTATAATGACCCCCCACAAAAAAGGAGTTGGAACACTGGGATAAGGAAATCGAGAAAACGGAATCGGCCTCATGTTTAATGCCTACGGTCTGATAGAAGAGCAAGCGGATGAGATAAAGATGAGATGAATTAGAGCTCATTTGACAGAAAGATCACAAAGAATATCGGTTCGAATAAAGCATACATCGATGGACGGCACATCTGATGTCCATTGGATGACAGTCCAGATATAGTGGGCAATATTCAAAACAGAAACGGAAGCAGAAACGAGAGTTATATTACCCATTCAACTTACAAACGTCAACGAACTTTTGAACCGCATTGTGATACTGTGTCCCCTGCCAGAATTTTATCCAAATAAGAAAAGTCAGTGCAGCTCCAAAACCGGACTAGCAGTAGATCAATGGGAAGCAATGTAACAAGCATGGAGTACTTTTCCTAAGGAGGGGCCAAATCAGGGAACATATTGACGAAGATCTACATCCTACCTCCCAGTATAGTTGACCGCAGTCCATGCACTGCCAGAACTCTAAATTCTTGTCAAACAGGCAGCTTGGAATCCTTTGGAAACCTTTCGCGGCTTCCACAGCCTCCTCAGTTGTAAGAGGCTTCTGTATGAACCTTCCGTTGCATTTTGTGCACCTCGACATCAGCTGATCCTCACAAACCTGTAACTTAAAAGTTTCTATTACCTGCACCAAGTACCTCTTCATCACCCCCTTATTTTGGAGTCCACAGCTTGAGGAAGAATTTTGATGATAGGGTAATAAGGGAGATGGTCAAAGTCACAGAATATTTGGCATTGTTTCTTCCACTAAAGAGACGAGGAGATCAATGGCCTTTTCAGCAGATGTTTCATCTTCAAATAAAAGCTGGCGATAATTGATGCAAATATACCTCAACAAGCTGCTCATTTTTCAGGAGACTCTTGACCCAGTATATTTGATTTTTCAACAAGTATTCATGCCTCAGAAGCTTGGCATCTCGAGTCAGGAGAACTCTCTTCTCTCTTTGTGCTTGACAAATGAGATCCCTGCAATCCGTGAATTGCATAACATTTGATTGCACATGAACATGAATAAAGAAAAGGGGATCTATGGAAGATCCGATTAAGCAATACCTTGGTTCTGGTTTTTTAGAACAGGGGATTGCAGCATCTATCCCAACACAGCGCAGATGCTTTGCCAAACCTTCAACCTATTAAAAACTGCAGGAAGTTAGCTATGATAAATCATGAGTCCTTTGTTCAACCCTGGCCCACTAAAAAAATATCCACAGCCTTGATAATCAGTAGCCTCTATTCTCCAAGTAATCAAAGTCTAGCTGCCAAATATTTTAATCAAAGGTCAGAAGACAGAGAGAGAATTATCAGCACTTACCATCACATCACAAAGAAACTTAGGGCAACCATCACCACCAACCGTGAAATCCCATGGCGGAGGTCCCTCCCATTCATCAGAAGTTTCCCGCTTTTCTTTGTTCACCATGACCACAGAAGACCATTTCTTCCCTTTCTTTCTGGAAATTTTAGGTTTCATATCGGATTCTTTCAGCAAAATCTTTTCCCCATACTTCCTCACAATACTCAGCAGGGACTCATCCATGGGCCTGGTTTTTGCACATGATGACATTGGAACTGCTCCATCTGCCACGCCTACTCTGAGCGGATAGTCAGATGTTGAGATGCCTTGAACTACATCTAAAGCTTCAACCAATTTGATCATTAAGATTGTATTATCTCTATCAGGGTCATGAAGAACCTCTTTTAACCCAAGACTTGAACGTAAATGAACTCTTCTGTCACCATTCAAACATTTACCTGAAACCAAAGGGGGAAAAACTTGATCAGGAAAGAAATTTTAATATAGTATCCACATACATATCATGCGATTCACGCTCTCAATTCCACACCCTTTGGATGAATACACAAATTTCCATGGATCTGATATGCCAAGTAGGAAATGAGCGCATGAATCAGCTCAACTGGTTGTGAGTTAAGAAGCAGTGTTAATAAGATTCAATAACAAATCGAGTACGAGAAATTAATTTTATGAAGTTGGAAATCAAGGCGATGGGATCCAAGAACAAAGACGTGTCTGAGATATTAATTTTACATGGCAGAATAACTTGATTAAATTCTGGGCAGTGTCTTGGCCACAAAAATTCTGATAGATTTGAGAAACTCTTACCACATGGACATATGAACTTCAGCTACAGTCAGCTTGGCACTTCATTTATTAATTGGATCACTATGAGATTACAAATTTTCAAGCTTATCAACAAATGAGATGTCTAAATTAAGCTTAATTTCCAGTACCGATAAGGGCAGATGCGTTACAGGAATTTTGTCAGTTTATGCAGCACAACCTTCATTAACAATCTTGGTCCTGAAGACATCAAATATTTGAAGTAAGCAGTGTGCATCTCTTGCTGCATATGCTTTCTGCTCTTCTGTAAGGGGACGCTGTGACCAATCACTACATTGAAGCTCCTAAAGAGTTCGATGACATTATCAACTTATTATGGTAAATTTACAGCAAAAATCAATGCCACCCAATTTCTTACAGCCTCAAAACCAGACAGTCATTGTACATACGAGAAGCATACCTTTGATAGTGAAAGGCCCAAAATTTCTTCGCATATAGTTGCCAGACTCTTCATATCTTTATGCATTTTCCTCCCCACATGCTTTTGTTGTAGAGCGCTGTAGACACTCAGAATGTCCATATAGGGCTCCACCTATTCAGCATTATTTGCAAAAAAATCTCAATTCAGGAATCCATCAGCAGCTGAGTGTTCAAACATAGAGAAACTTGGTAAGATACTCCACCAAAAAACAAGTAATAACTGCCCAGATATCTATGCATTTGCATTTCATTTATTGTCTGTCCAATGAATCCATGTGTATAGCTCAATCACGGTAACTGAAATTACACTTCGGAGCATGCTCTAGTTATACAATGAGAGTTTTCCGCACTTCAAAAAAACAAGAAATGGATGGATCAAATAGTCCAGTATGCTGCATCTAAGTTGTGCTCGAAGAAAGTCAATCTGGAGCACTCCTGACAAAAGATCATCGAACATTTTGAGGAAAGGTTCAGCAAATGCTAGGCATAAACAACGAACTTGTTGGATAGCAGCTAACATTTCTCGACTAGCACAAATGGGGGATGCACTAGAAGGAGAAGAGCCGAGACGATAAATAAATTTACGGTAATTATCACATATGAGCAAAATTCAGCTTGAAATACACAGCATCAAACAAAGCGGGGCTTCGAAACAGTCGAATTACTAACCCTATCAAAGCCAGAAACACATCCCTGCGTCTGAAATGTGGAGGAGAGGTACTTCAGGTCCTGCTTAAATCGAAAGCCTAGCTTCAGAATGTCCGGCGACGCGAATACTTCTTTCAGAATCTCCCAGATGGAAGGCAGAGGAACCGAGGACAGATCGAGCAGGAAGACCGGAGAGTCATCGGGTTCGCCCGAGTCGTCCAGCCGACGCCTCACACAGCAAGCGAGCTGGAGGAGCGAAACGGTGGGGAAGGTGGACTGTTGGGAGGGTTGTCCGGGCTTCCACTCAGCGTCGAGTCCGATGACGGAGGACCGAGCCAGGGCCCACGTTAGGTGAATGAACTCAGGCGAGTCGGCGGCGGAGACGAAGTGTACTTTGAGTGGCTTCTGGGTTTCTTCCGAGTCCATGGCAAATTGGCATTGAACCAACCAAGGCGGAAGAGTTGTCCTCGTGGCGCCTATATGATGATCTTGTGGGACGATTTTTTATCTGGGCCGAGAGACTGATTTAATTGGGATACATAATTGTCGGCCCAATTTGCAGTGGCCCAGTAGGCCTGCTCAATCAAGACTCAGAAGCGGGAAAGAAGACACCGTGGAGCTAGCCCACGTGGCACCACGCTGTCTTATTCCTAACAAATCACGCCAACTGGCGCCAGAGGAAACTCCGTTTCCCGCGAGACTCCAAAAACCGTGCCCCGGTACCCGGCTAAAGTTACCATATTGCCATGAACAGAGAGGCAGAATCACGAGATTGCCACACGGGCACGCTCATTTACCAAAATGCCATTCCCGCGGAACTAAATTAACCCGCGAAGCCTTTTCATTGGCTCCCCGACGCTCTCAATTTCTGTCCCTAACACCTGACAGTAACCATTTATCCTTGTCTTCTCTCTCTCCACTACCTATTGTCACTGCGCGATGGCTCCACCAACGCCCATGTCCGCTGCCGCAGCCGCCTCTCGGCGGAGGAGGACCCAAGCACCGAGGCCGCTCTCGGAGCCCCCATTGTTCGACGAAGACAGCTCCGATTACAGCGAAGTCCGTTGCGAGAGCTGCGGATCTGGGGATTGTGCGGCGGAGCTGCTCCTCTGCGATAAATGTGACAAGGGCTATCACATGTTCTGCCTCAGGCCCATCCTTATCTCCGTGCCCAAGGGATTGTGGTTCTGTCGCTCCTGCTCCCCGTTTAAGAAGCTCAAGTGTACGAGAATTTCTGCGCCATCCAATACTTAGAATTCCCTCTTTTTTTTCTTTTTATCATTCCATTGCATGTGATCTGTTGTTGTCCACCAATAATGTCTCTTTAATTGCTGTTCGATTTCTTACTACTCCCATTTCACTATCACATGGGTTGTTCATAATGCCTGTGAATTTTCTATTGTTTATCCCGTTTGGGCTATTGGGAATTTGCTAATTAAGCTTGTCTCGCTAAAAAGCGTAGTATTGTTCGAATGCAAGTGATACTGTTCCGTTGATTTCTCTCTTTACGCGCATCATTACTGTCCATTGAGCTTAATGGCACTGTGCCACTGAAAAATCATCCCTCAACACTTTTTTTTTTTCATATTCTAGCGTACTGTTAGCTACTCCTTTGATCAGTTCTTGCTTTGCAATGTGCAGCATTTCCTCTTGTTCAAACCAAAATCATTGATTTCTTCCGCATCCGAGCATCGTCATCGTCGGAAGCCAAACAACAATCCTCTGTTCAAGGTAAAGATGTACACGGGATATTTATCATCTGGGCTTTCCCCAAGTCACAGGATATGTATTTCATTTAGCTGGGTTCTTGCTTTCCTGTTTGCTGTCTCAGACGCGCCTAAGAGGCGGAAGCGGGCGAGTAGCTTAGTTGTATCAAAAAGGAAGAGAAAACTTTTGCCCTACGGTCCGAGCGAGGACCCAGTGAGGCGAATGGAGCAGATGGCTTCATTAGCTACAGCTCTCACAGCCACGGGAGCAAAGTTCAGTGACAAGCTTACGTATGTGCCGGGCATGGCTCCTCGGTCAGCTAATCGTGCTTCACTCGAGCACGGAGGCATGCAGGTGATTTTCTGACACCGATCAGGAGAAAATTCTTAAACTCGTGCTATTGTCTTAATTTTCAATGGGATTTTATTGTCAAAGAAGGACAGCTAGTTGTTTAGTGCTGTGTGGAGTGCTTGCATCATCCTGTGTTGAGTTCTGTGGGTTGCCTCACTGACTCTGTATTATATAATGCATGACAATATCTGATGAGCGTGGTCCTTTACAATGTCCTCAAGTAGCAAACATGACTGTGCCTTCTTCCTTAAATTACGCTCGTGGTTGAGCAGGCAGCCTTTTGTTATCTCGACCGCCTAACAAAGCAATAGTTCTAATTATTGCTTCTAAACAAGACCAACCCATATAATCGGGAAGCAGAATTTTTCCCGGTGAATTTGTTGTACCTTCCGTAATATGTCAAACAATTTTTGTTGAGAATGTTTTGTTGCATTGATTGCGATGTGTTCTTCAGTAACGTCAAATCTTTTTCAAGGGCANTTGTTGCATTGATTGCGATGTGCTCTTCAGTAACGTCAAATCTTTTTCAAGGGCAGACACTTTATATACGTGTTCTTAATTTTTTTAACCAAAGTACCTGGTTTTCGTCTTGATATTATGTATGCTTTACAATTTATTTGTACCAGGTATTGCCGAAAGAAGATGTAGAGACCTTGAACTTGTGTAAGAACATGATGAAGAGAGGGGAGTGTCCTCCGCTAATGGTTGTTTCTGATCCTTGTGAAGGGTGCGGAAAATTTTGGCTCACAATCTCCTTGGTTTGGCGGTTCTATCTTTGCCATTCTATCTTTAATAGAATCCTGAAATATCCATCACCTTTTCAGGTTCACCGTTGAGGCAGATGAGTTCATAAAGGATCTGACAATCATCACCGAGTACACAGGCGACGTTGATTACTTACGAAATCGTGAAGATGATGAAGGGGACAGCATTATGACCCTCCTTTCTGCATCCAATCCTTCACAGAGCCTTGTCATCTGTCCCGACAACAAGGCTAACATAGCTCGCTTCATCAATGGCATCAACAATCATACCCCGTAAGCTCATCCACCATTCACTATCATCCTACTTATATGAGAAATATGAAAATTCTTAGCTGAACTGGTCTAAAATGATTCCTTCGAACTAGGTTAGTAAGAAATCTTGTTATAACCGTGCTTTCCATGGAGATAACGGCTCATGACGATCAACATTTGTGTTTGATTTGTCTGCTTTGTGCCGCTGCTAAGCATGGGTAGAAGTTTCCCAAGAAATGCGTAGTTTGGTAAATCCATGATGCTTGGTACAGGGAAGGAAGGAAGAAGCAGAACCTCAAATGCGTCAGGTACAGTGTCGACAGAGAGTGCCGAGTACTGCTTGTCGCAAACCGAGACATATCGAAAGGCGAGAGGCTGTATTACGACTACAACGGGTATGAGCATGAGTACCCCACCGAGCACTTCGTCTGAGCCCATCTCTCTCAACACCCCCTAATCTGCGCAACTGCAACAGTTGACATTATCTCACAGGCTAACTGTACACATGCCTACTGTTGTCTGTCCCACTCTGGGAAATTTTAACCCTGTGACAATCAATTGAAAGAGGAAGCAATAAAGTCAATCAATTTTCTTATTCCTTTTTCTTCTGTTACCAATTTGCATCCTGCTCCAGCAGCCCCCTCTTCTACAGCCCAGGAAATCATTCGAGCATGTTAACCCATCCATGTCAATGATATGGTGTGAATACATATATATATATATATATATATTTACCGATAAATCGTCATTCATTCACCAAACTATCAAAGGTGGAGGGGCCGAGAATCGAGTAAAAAAGAGTAAAAAAAGTCCCATTAATTAGAATGGAATCCAAAAACAGATGACGTAAGTAGTTAGTGGGTGAAGACTAGGGCCGAGAATTTCAGGCCCAACAAATGCTAAGGAATTGGACCGGCCGAGTAAGAAGTGGACCGGATCGGGCCGGTCTGAGCTTACCATTCCAGCCTGTTCATGTAATTGGGCTCGGCAACCGTAGAGCCCATTAGTAGTACTATGAGTACATGCACCAAGGTAATTTGGGCTTTGTGTAAAGTGAGGAAGGGCCCAATATTAAGGCCCAAAGGCATCTCGAATTCTCTCACGAGCCCTAGATCCAGGGCCCAAAGGCTTTCTCTACTGTGACCAAGAATCGAATTCGAGACCGGCTCAGATGTCGACCAACGTGCTCGGAGACCTCTCCCCAAAAACATGGCTCGATTTTGGCCTGAGAACCTCGAGGAAGATACGAGCGAACCGGCAACCAAACATCCAAGAAAGCAATCAGAAGCCAACAAACTACAATGATTGGGACAGAAAAAAAAAACCATGATCGGAAGAGTTGCAGTCGTCAGTCGACCAATGGGGGTTGAATCAGCGTAATTATACTGAACCACTTCTCTCGTTTTTCTAGGAAAGTTAAGGTGGGGGAGGGAAAAAAGAGGGAGGCGGGGGAAAAGGAAAAGGCAGCAAAGGACCGTGTCAGTACAGCAGACACCTTCCCTGCAAAACCTTCACTTAATGATTTAATTGCAATGGGTCGAGGAATTGGACCACACCTACAACGACCCTGAGTGCCTTCCCTTGGGGGGTGGGGTCCAAAACTGGCTATCTTACGTACCACTCCCACATAATCACCTTCCTTCGTATGGCCCCCCAGCTAGATCGATGCGCGATCCATCCGGTCTAGTGATGCTTATGGCATTGACGATGGATTTCCCGATGAGACTGAGTTTCGGATGCAGCTGCCGTTATGAATGAGAACCGGGGTAGTGTTCAGAGGCACTTCATTAGCTCGAGAGGGGGCGTCGAGATCCAACATTTACTGGAACAGAGTGAGTTTAACTCTAATGGTCTTATGGCCCACGACCGGTCCAGCTTTTCGCCCGGTGGGCAGAAAGGAAAAACCCCACGGGGTGGTGGGGAAGAGATGGCCCCGTTTTGATGTATGTGTCGGGCGGGGGGAAAACCGGGTGGTGGCTTTTGAGATTAAGCCGGTGGTGGTCCAGAGAATTCAGGTGGGAAACAAACGAAGCATATGGATGTAATTTTCAAACCATCTCGAGGCGTCCCGCGAATTACAATGGTCTTTCGATCGTGTGGTGAAGCGATGAACCGGCGGTTATGAAGGGTACGGGATTCCAAGAGAGTCGATCGGACCAATTCTTCGACACCGAGTAATCATGGAGAAGTAAAAACCACCTGGAGAATAGCGAAGATGTTTTCGGTGACTGCTCTTTCTTTCGGATGGGTCAGTAGTAACAGCGTCCTCTTGCTGTCTTACGGCCCAGACGATCGATACACTTTGGCACCTTCCTTTGCCTCCTCGGTGACAATAACTCGTCGTACTGATCATCACTGGCTCATCAGGTCTAAGGATCGCAATTCAGACCCAGCCTGCGGGTGATATGTGTCCGTGGTCCGACCCATTTGGATGATTTGTTGTCGTTGTCATCCATCTCTAGTCGGGTCTTTAACTTGCTCGAGGAGGTGGGGGATTAGTCGAGGTTCGTCGCGCGAACAGGTACCGGCTTTTGAAGGAGAGGATTGGAGAAGGGTGGGGATTTGGGCGGGGGGCGAAGAAGAGGAAAAGACTGATGCATTTATGGTTAAAAGACAAAAGTGGGCAGTGGGGCACCTCCATGATGGCCGCCATCCCCCCCATTAACACTGTGCATGCAGAGAGTTGCAGCCACCACCACCACCACCTCCACCTTCCAAGTGTGCAAACCCTTTCCCCTTCTTTTCTTTTTCTTAATCATAAGACTTATCCCGATCCGGACGTGTTGCAGGTCGAGATTCACACCGAATATTCGACCGATGCTGCGCCAATAATGAATTCCTTGCTGCTACTACCTGATCCTAAGGTGATGATCACTGCTGAATATGTACAATCCCACACATGAAACACGAGACCCGATCCTTCCGTCCACTGGGTCGTCGCAGTAGTCGAACGCCCATCTGCAGAAAGTGGGTTCTCGAAGTAAAAACCATGTCCAAAACCCAGCTCAAACGGTCCATTATTCTCCCACCGCGGGCAAGCTGATATCGTAAAATCCTAATCATAAGTGCCGTGGAGTTAACGGGGAGAAACCAACCGTACGAGCCGGCTGAAAGGGTGTGGCGCGCACCATGCTAAACAGGGAGCTAGCCATTCCTACATTTATGGATCTTTCATGAACACACTACACTTAATAATACCCGATAGCTCAGTGGATACCGATTGAAATCGGGTCAAGTTACAGTCCTCCTTCATTGGTTGTTGGGCGGGCATCTCTTCGATTGGAGCGATTAATCCACCTAAATTATTAAGTCTATAATTAGCTTTCCAACTATGCCACCGTGTTAAGTATTTAAAAAAAAAAATCATGTCGGCTGCTACCCGTGAAAGGGGAGAGCATGGGACCAGGAGGGATGGCAGAAAATGCCAGAACCCGCCCCGCAGAAGGACAGGTCGGGTCGTGGCCCGACCCGTGTGTGGGCCAAGTCCGGCGTGGGCCACCTCGTTCCCCCGCCACTGTCCTACCCTGCCCTGCCCCGTTAATTATTATATAGCTTTGTTTTATTTTATTTTATTATCCTATTCATAATTTCTATTTACACACTCGCTTTTTGCTTCCCTCTATTAGGATTTCTAAATTTATACTATTAACTTAGAACATCTTTTGGATTGCAAAGACCATCCGTGTATATATCCGAGAATATTATATATTTTCTTATTTTGATATTATTATCATGTAAGGTTACTTTTTTAAAAAAAAATTGAAGTAAATTTGGGCTGAACGGGGTGGGGTAGGTTCGCGTACCTCTTAAATCTGGCCCGTCACGAGTCACAGGTTAGCGTGGGACCGAAGGTGGGGTGTGGGGCAGGGCAGGCCCGGGCCTTAAAAAGTCAGCCCTGACCCGGCCCGTTGACATTCCTACACGGGACAAACGTGTGCCGTTTCTCTTCTCCCGACCCCTCCACGTATGATATGAGCCCATCTAGANCATGTGCCGTTTCTCTCCTCCCAACCCCTCCACGTATGATATGAGCCCATCTAGAACATGGGACAGATCACGACTACGATGAAAACTAGCCGATTAGGATAACGAAGGACTTCTCAACCCAAGAGAAAAGGGACAAAAAAATATGCAATCTTGTTATTCAATCCCTATTAAAATGTGGAAAGATCTTCAGATCAAGAAATCAAAGGTAATAAAAAGACGAGTTATGTATACTAACTATTCCCTCTTTGGTATTCATATATTGAGAACACTCTCTTGCAAGTAAAGATGTTAACCGGTTGGTTCGGTCTGATTGAAAATAAGCATGGAATTACTTGACCCGATTGCAGTATTAGTCCATTAAGCATAATATGTCGATCCGGTTATGAGTCACAGTGTTCATGAATATTTTTATTTTTTTTCTTAATTGAACTAACAAAATCTGACCGTTGATTTACATGATTTTTAATGGTCTAGACCGGTTTTGTAACAGTTTCGGGTCGGTTCAACAAAAAAAAAACTCTATCATATCGGTTCAGGTTCAACAAGCCTTTTATTGGACTCGACCCATAACTACTGCTCAACTTAATAAGAGCGATCGTAGATTAGTTTGGGATAGTTCGAACTAGTTATGAGTTTTTACGGGTCAATCCCGAACTAATCTAACATGTGTAACATCTTTAGCTATAAGGATAAGTAATTGTTGGATCTCTCTCTCTCTCTCTCTTGAATGTGATGCATGTGTACTTTAGTTAGGGTTCTTCCAAGATCACAACTCGAGCCCGCGAGTGCAGCAAACAGTGAGGTGATGATGCTGTCTGTGCAATTATTGTTTGTTCTTCCCAAGGTGGTGGGCTCCCCCGCGTTAGCTTACAGTTCACAAATGATTCCCCCCCTAATTTCATTAGAGCACTCCGTTAATTATTCCCCCGCTTCTGTCACTTCCGTACCTCGAATACGAATACTTGTGCACCCTGTGCGCGTTGCAGCTGGCTGGCTGGCTCGGGTGTCCAGCCGCATTTTCCGGTTAGGCCCTCGGGCAAGTACGGCGGTTCGGCTATTGGGCTAGCCTCGCTTTCAGCGAATACCGTGATCTTTGATCGAGAACAACTCAGTAGTGCTTGGCGATGGAAGTGGTCCAGCACCGTCGGCATCATCATTCTCGATCCGAGACCGGGGAATCTTTATCTCATTTCCCGTAAGTAGGATTTTCATTGTTTCCTCCATTTCCCCCATTCGTTTACATGTTTTATGGCAACTCAGCAGTAATAATTCACGGTAAAAAGTGAAAAACCTATGATGCCTGAATAAAAAAAGATTATGTTTGGATGCATTTGACCCATAACTGCGGTCACCCGACTCTAGTCGGATTTATCAAGATGTTGTTGATATAAGTTGGTTATATATATATATATATATATAATGCCTTTAAGGGCCAATAAGTGCGAGGATTTAACCGACAATCAAGGAACCGAGCTGAAACTAATGCCGGATTAATCGGGAACAGAGGTAGCTTTAGCTTCTTGAGTTGTGGGGCCGTGTGTATGGCTCCCGGGTGCCAAAGCGATGTCGCTTTTGGACTCGAGTTACCACCAATTTAATAAAAAATGTGCTATGGCCGAGAAATTGAGTTTTTTTCTTTTACGTATTATCTTCCTGGATTATATTATAAATTTAATTTTTATTCTAAAATTTTTTTATATCTTTTTATTATTCGGTTATTATATTCCATTATATGTATATTTATCTCTTATATAATTAGAAAAAAAAGTGTTAATTGTCCTTTGGCATTTAGTTGTTCCAGTACACAATTTAGGCAGCTAATCCCTTTCCGGAAGGAAATTGTTCCTACTTGTACCAACATCACCAATCAACCCTAATCATTGTGTCAGTGACCCAGGTTGCTATTCATCGGTTGCCTTTAGTTCGAGTAAAGTCGATGTTAATAATATAACGGTTGAATAAACGGGGTTAAATAAGGTTGTTTTTTTCCTCACTTTGCGTGCAGAGTATAGTGCCTTTAGTGGCTGTAGCTGCTGCTGCTGCTTATGACTGTTGACATGGAACTTTAACTACCCCCGGCTTATTGTCCTCTCACCCTTCACCAATCCAAGTTGGAATACCCGAGGATCTCAGAGGTTTAAAATCTTATATCCCACTGACCCTTCATTCCTGTTGCGATCTAAGCATTTTGGATCCCAATGAGATTTTGGGTTAGTTCTTATTTGTTCAGTTTTTCATCGAATTTGAATGTGGATGCTATGATTGGAGCTGTTGCAACACGAAAGTGGTCTGATTGCTGAATACATCGGGAGGGGAAAAAAGGGGG
>CXYZ01003352.1:4635511-4705317 GCA_900006705.1 Sonneratia caseolaris | reverse complement strand
GGGGGGGTATGGTATGTTGCATAATTGAAGATCTTTCTTTCTAGCGAAATTGCATCTGGAGAAAAAGGGTATGCAATGCAGGTTTCCCCCTTCCTCTACTTGGGAAGATTATTGGGAATTGCTAGCAAAGCCTGTTGAAAGGCAGCCACCAATAACCATGTGCCAAATTCTGTATTTTGATGTTTATTACTGCGGGTTTCAAAATTTGTTTTTCTCTCTCGATTGTCTCTCCCGGGAGTCATGACCAAAACATAGATTTGATCTGTAAAATCTTTAACAATACTCGATACATCAATTGGAATTCTAAATAGTTGTAGTATTATTTAGTGTGGGGTGAATTTCATGTCCACTGGTTTGGTTGGGGCACTGTCCCTCCTCCCCTTATTCTCTCTTCTTCTTTGCTCGGGAGCGAGTGGAGCCAGTCATGAAAAGCTTCCAAAAATTCCCTAACAATGGATGC
Source organism: Sonneratia caseolaris (assembly GCA_900006705.1). Lineage (NCBI taxonomy): Eukaryota > Viridiplantae > Streptophyta > Magnoliopsida > Myrtales > Lythraceae > Sonneratia > Sonneratia caseolaris. Next base: position 4,704,857 of record CXYZ01003352.1, on the reverse strand, counting down.
TCCCTCGACCTCTGCCCACATAAGGGTCCCTTAGAAACCACGCCCATGTAAGCTGATTTCCCAATTCCCTTTCTATTTCAAGAGCCCGGTTCTCGTTTTATTCACAACCCGGAACTTAAGGGGTGTAAATCTGGTCTTGGATCCGTTTCTTGGAATGCAATTCTGTGATCTTCAATTCCGTGTGTGGATTCTGATCCCTGCAGCCAGTAGCGGTCTTATATATCCTTCATTTGCTGCTGAATTCTGGATGCTGCTTTGTTATTGTTTAATAATTGTTGTTGTTCGTCAGCAATGATGGATGTTGCATTTCAACTGATGCTATTCATACAAGGGAAGACTAGGTTCAATGTGTTTGGATTGGGATCCATGTTAGATCTCTTGGCTTCTCCTGTATTATAGTAATTCTTGTTAAATTATACATTTGAAAATCAGTGATCTTGAGACCTGTGCCTGTGTTTGTTTTTTCTTTTCCTTTTTTTTTTTCCAGTTCTGCTGGTTTTCTTGTTCTGAGGAGATTTGTAATCCAACACGTTGCCTTGGGGCTTTAAAGCTGCTCATAAGGNGCCTGTGTTTGTTTTTTCTTTTCCTTTTTTTTTCCAGTTCTGCTGGTTTGCTTGTTCTGAGGAGATTTGTAATCCAACACGTTGCCTTGGGGCTTTAAAGCTGCTCATAAGGTGAGAGCTTTCATGGGTTGAACTCAGAACAGTAATGGGAAGCTTCAGTGAGGAGGAGGATTGTCGATTCTTTGATGCCCTCGAGGAATTGCCTTCCCCTTTGAACAAATTCAGTGGGATAGATGCCGTTCATCCTGCTCACGGGCTTATTGATTCTGCCTCGGATCATTTCGAGCATGAAGTATGGATGCAGAGCCCACGGAGCGTTACGGAGCGGAGGAGCAAGTTTCTTAGACTAATGGGAATGAGTTTAGATAGAATGCAAAATTGTTCTGTGGAACCACCACTGAGAGAAGAGGCTGATAGGGTTATGCAGAGTCGTGGGGCGGCGCTTAGGTGCTCGGGTTTCGCGGACGAATTCTATTCTAGTCGTTCCTTGAGCTCGAACCGGTCTGATGACTCCTCTGAGTTGTCAGCTGAGGAGAGGAGATGCATATCTAGGCTTGAGGATTTTAGTGGTGGACGAAATTGCGGTGAAGAATGTCCGGAAATGGGGAGGCCCTCACATTCGTTGTTGGAGCCCTCTGAGAAGGAAACCTCCGAGGGCAATAATAAGAATGATTTCTTGAAGACAACACCTAAGGGACGTAAGAAGAGTTGGCTGAGTGGATTAGGTTCCCTTACCTGTGTTGTAGGTAGACAAGGGGCGAAAGGAAGCAATGGTGCTGAGGACGGGCCCAGGGTCCGGAAGGTGAAAGTTCGGCGCTACGGTAAAAGGCTCAAAGAGCTTTCTGCCCTGACCACCGGCCAGGACTTTCAGGCTCACATGGGTCCTGTTCTGAAGATGAAGTTCAGCCATGATGGTCGATTCCTTGCTAGTGCAGGAGAGGATGGCATCGTGCGGCTGTGGGAAGTCGTTGAGGATCGACGGTGCAATGAACTTGATGTACCAGAGATCGACCCCTCATGTATTTACTTCACAGCGAATCAACCTTCCGAGTTAACTCCATTGATTGCAGAGAAGGAGAAAATAGGGAAGCCGAGGATTCTGAGGAAAACACCTGAATCTGCTTGTGTTATTTTCCCACCCAAGGTCTTCCGGTTATCGGAGCAGCCAGTGCATGAGTACCATGGGCACATGGGCAAGATTTTGGACCTCTCCTGGTCCCACAATAATGTAAGCATATTTTATTCTTCAGGAAATGTACAAGTCTGTGTTTATGCATTATCTAATTAGGTCTTTGATATTACTTGTTGCATGCAGTGTTTGCTATCATCTTCTGTAGATGGAACCGTACGTCTGTGGCAAGTTGGGTCTGATCACTGCCTCAAAGTCTTTAAACACAGTAATTATGGTACCTAAGAAATCCTCCTTGTTTGTGTCTATCTATCCCTGCGAGATGATCTCATCAAGTTGAAACTAAGGTCTTTCTTTTTATTCCTGTACTGTGTCTTTTTATTCAGTGACAAGCATTCAATTTAATCCCGTGGACGACAACTTCTTCATCAGCGGCTCAATAGATGGAAGAGTACGAATCTGGGCAATTCCAGGATGTCAGGTGGTCGACTGGACTGAAACACGGGAGATCGTAACAGCTGTTTGTTATCGTCCAGATGGGCAGGTACCGATTCTTTTTTCCCTTTCTAGGTATATACTGACTGCACTCCACTCCACTTTTCTCCCGGAGCAAAGCACTAAGCTTTGAATCTAGTTTCAAAATCATCTAACTTGTAAGCAATCTTACAGGGAATAATCGTTGGATGCATGTCTGGAGGTTGCCGATTTTACATTACATTAGGTACTTTTCCTTGAACTACTACTATTTCTTAAATTTTTGTGAGATGTTTCCAGATTGCCTTTTTCTGTATAATATCTCACTGGGTTTTTCTTTTCCCTCATAACAGAACAGAGTTTTATCGATTTCAAATGTATAATTATTGAAAAATTGGCCCTTTTCTCCTCCTTTCTTGGATCAGATAATCTGTTGCAATTCGATGCTGAGATATTCTTATGCAGCAAGAAGTCACCTTGCAAAAGGATAATTGGGTTTGAGGTACCTGTATTTAGTCTTCCCTTCTTGCTGCTACCAGCCATCCCTTTTTGGCAATGTGTTTCTGACAATTTGCACGTTACGTTGTCCAGTTTTCCCCGCGGGACCCGAGCAAGGTGATGGTCACATGTGCTGATTCACAGGTCAGAATCCTAGAAGGAATCAACGTAGTAGGCAGATATAGAGGTTTGTATTGCTTTCTTTTAGGATTTTGTCCAAGCTTCCGTTTTTTTTTCTTTTAATTTTATAGCAATAAGGGAAAGGCATGTTGAGCTGCCCCTGAAAAGAGAAGTACTGGATTGTATAACATTTTCTTCCCAATATTTTCAGTGTTTTTGGAAGAACAAAGTGGAAAACTGGAATCTTTTTCACGTTTCCCAGAAGCCAAGTTACTGATTATTTTAGTCTTGGAAGCATTCTCTCTATCTCATTTCCAGTCCTCTATTTCTCTCTATGCAGGCTTCCGGTGTGTCGGACTTCAGACATCTGCATCCTCCTTCACTTCAGATGGGAGGCATATAGTCTCAACCTTGGGAGACTCAGATGTGTGTGTATGGAATTGTAGTAATGGCAATGGCACCACTTTCTCTGAAAAAAGGGCCAACAGATCGTGTGAGCAGTTCTCATCCGATGCCATTGTGGCAATTCCTTGGTGTGGGATGAAGTGCAGAAACGCGGGAACTGAATGGGAGTTTGGGGTCTTGAGTGAGGAGTTGGATCAAACCATCCCTTCTGCTCCTGCTTGGTTGTCGATGGGCCAGGAATTCTTCTTGGACACGTTCCCCAAGGGATCTGCCACTTGGCCAGAGGAGAAGCTCCCCACCACGATGGGTTCCTCAACCCCAGTGCATTACTCCCAATGCAAGCTCCTCAAGAGATCGTGCCAGAGCACGTCAAATTCCCATGCGTGGGGCCTTGTTATCGTGACGGCAGGATGGGACGGAAGAATCCGGTCTTTCCTCAATTATGGTCTACCGACGGCCCTTTGAAACCTCGATGGTTACAGGTTACCAGTGCCTCAGCGAAACCTCAATGGAGAGAGTTTGGCCTTTCTTGCAGCATTTCTTATGCTTGTGGGGTGAACACATCTTTGAGAGCAACTAGCTGCTTGAGGGTCAGCTTCACGAGAACTCGTCCATATATTCCAGTTTGCATTACCAAACAGAACCTCCAGGCTGGACCTCTTCAGATCTCCCTGTCCCCTGTGATTGCTCTGGATTCATTCTATGCAAAGGTTCTCTATATAAAAGCCAAGAAGAGACATGCAAAATTTTCCTTANTTGCTCTGGATTCATTCTATGCAAAGGTTCTCTCTATAAAAGCCAAGAAGAGACGTGCAAAATTTTCCTTTGCGGAGATATGACGCGATCATATGGCATGGTAAGGGGGGTGACCATGGGGCCGAAGGAAGCAATGACCCCGAAAGAAATGAAACACGATTCATAAGTTGCCACAGTGAGAGATTGGGAATACAGGATATCTATCTAGAGCTGGTGGTTGGAGTTCATTCTCGAAAGGAAATGGTGGGGGAGCTTCACCATAATTATAAGTTGGCTGGTCTGAAATGATTGAAGTGTTTGTCTGCCATTTTGCTTTTATATTTCATTTCCACCGATTTGGCCCGTCCCGCTTCTTCTGCTCGTAGGGTCGGGCTTGCCACGCAGGGTGTCGGGGACGAGGATCATGGCGTCATCTTCCTCTGTCCGGTGAAAATGAAGCGGGTGCTCCTAAGGTACCTCCCCTTGCTTGGCTGCTTCAGAGCAGATGAGTACTTGCATCTGATGGACTATCTTGATTGAATTCCCCAAAAGAAGGAATTCCCAATAACTGATGTTCATGGTGTCCGCTCGATCTACATTTACGGGTCCCTTCTGAAGTAGGGATTTTTCATTTCATTTTTCTCTTCTTTTCTTTGGGTGAGGCTGAAAGAAATTTATCGAGTATGTGCAGATGATGAAAATTTTGTTGCAGAGAAGGTCTCAGTGTGTCTATGCTTTGCAACGGCTAAGAGTTAGATTGAGCATAAACACGTTTCGTACATAAATGTAAATCTGCACAATTCGTTTAAATAAACGTGTTAATGTACATTGAAAATATATAAACTGATGAGACACGATTAAACTAAACGTATTCAAATGTGTATTGAACTTATTCTCCTCCTCCTCCTCCTCCTCTTCTATCCTTTCAGGTTGGAGTTTTGACCACCTTTCATGGGCTTTACCTCTTGAGCCCACGAGAGTCTGCTTGAATGGACAACCGGAGGCCGTCCAGCTTGACTTGATGTATTCGTTGATGCAGAAAGCCTAAATACGTAAGAAGATCATCGCCTTTTTGATACCCGAGAAGTCTAGTCATTTCCAGCTGGTCCACCACATCTGAGCTAGGGATGGCTCTGAGGGTGATGTCCTCCCAGTCGTGGACTATTATTTCGTTACAAGACCCGAATCCGATGCTTGATGATCTCGATATTGGTGAAGGGAAAAACCTGTTACAGGATGCTGTGCAGTGTGAGACTTGATGCCACCGACTCCACGAGGGTCAACTACGATGGTCGTCGATCCAGGCGACTCTTGGTACTCGAATAAGCCATCCTTTCCTTTGCCCAAAGGCCATCTCATCAATCAGCTGTGCGCCCCCGTCTGGAAAGATTGGTATTGGTGTGAATGAGAACTTGTCAATAATAGAATAAGAAATCGGGTATAGGAATAAGAGACCCGTACAATCGAAGCCCACAAGAGTTCATATGGGGAATGAAGAAAGCTAATCCAACACTGATAATGAGGAAAAAAAAATAAACTTTAAAGTAAAAAGTATGCCTCAAAAGAGAATAATCCGTTCGAGGTTTGATATTACCATTCTTGAAAAAATATGTTTTACTTAAAATAGTATTATTTATTTATATATTTATTATTATTATTTTAAACTTATAAATAAGTTAATCATATAATATAATCTCTCGACTTACTAGAGTTATCAATTGGTTCCATGTGTTCGGCCCAAAAACCATCTCCGATCCTCCTCCATCACATATATAAAATTTGACATAAACTGCGCACAAGGTAGGATTTTACCTTCTCCAGTGCCGTTGCAGTTCCATCTTCAGTGCTACCTTCAGCTCCTCGACTTATCGTATCCTGGGAGACAATCGACTGCTGGGTTTCAGCGCACTCGGGAGAGGGTAGAAGTTGCCTTAAGGAGGCTGGGACCGTCACGGGTCTCGACCACTGTTTCTGTTTCTGCTTCTGCTTGCCCCCTTCTTTTGATTGCTCTGTTTCTGGTTTTTTTTTTTGGGGGGGTTTTTCTACGACTGTTGGCTTTCTGTCATTACCATAAGAGATTATTATCTTTTATATTAAATTCTATCGTGCCCCAACTCACTCATACGTCCATGAAGTATTTATTGCATATAAAAGATGACCTTTGACTACTGTTGAGGCAGAATTAGGGGAGAGGAACTTGTAATGTGCGTACAAAGAGGAGATGATTGCCATATGCCATTCATTATTACTTTTGAGCTAGCTCGGAGAAGGTGCTACCGATGCCCTACTTCTCCTTCCAAGATCACATTGACTTCCCACCCCCACCCACCACTCCAATGTTCACCCTCCACGTGTGTCCAACGATCTAACGCACTGTGGATTGTATGGACGGGTCAGTCTTCGAGCTTTTACCTCGAGAAATAGCTATAATCGAGCATCGTCTCACCCTGCCCGCACCCGAAATGACTCCGTATCCCTTCCCTTCCCTCCCTTCTCGTAAGTTATCATGCTCAAGTCTTAGTGAATATAACTTGAATAATGATATATGTAATTAACTAGGATATCTGGATATTCTGTGGTGCAAACTCAGAAAAATGAATGCGATTGGCTAATGGTTATCTTGGTGCGTGCGTGTGTGATGGAGGAGGGAGGGGGAATAGCACTCGCCACTTTCACTAGTCATGCATATATATATACTGATGCACACAGCTCGATGGTGTAGTTATTGTGAGTGACCCTCTGTATTGCTGTTCGCTGCACTTCCCACCTCCACCACCACCACCACCACCACCATATGCTGATCGTGTAGTTATTGCCGTGACATTTGCAGCACACGTGGACATGATAAACCGGTATTCCATTATCGGCCGAGCAAATCTGCCGGTCGTCGATCCTTGGTCTGTACTTGTTAGTCGAGGTGTACAGGTCGTCATTGGATCGAAGTTATCTTCGAGATTTGGACTATCAGTGCCTACAGTAAAGCTTATGAGAGGGCTTACGGGGATCTGGGTCTCGGTGGGGAGACTGGTGGGTGACACGGATCAATTCTGAATCCTGAGAGTAAGTAGGCTCTTCGTGCTGTTGCTGCAGACGATGGACTACTGAACAGACCTATCTGATTGATACTAACTAATACGAGCAACTACACTGAAAAACGTCATTTGATTTCTTCGTATGTCGGCTTTGAAAGTGCCTTCAACTACAATTAATTTCCAGAGGGAAATGGCATAGGAAAGTGCAGGAACATTCATGGAGGATATGCCACTAGCTGGCTGGTGGGGGCATGGCAGATTGACGATGTCAGAGGCGGATCTTAGCCCGCAGATTTGTGTACTATGCGCCAAGTTAGTTTCCGGAATTCGACCTACAGTAGCCACCGCGATATCGTAACACGGTCATCCATCGATTCCCCTTTTTTCCATGAGTCGGGTGGACAAAGATGGATACCCGGCTGATATGTGTACCGTGTTCTAGTGATCCGATCCGAACCCGACTCATTAGTTGGCCTTGTGCACGTCACGATCGAGCCCCAAACCCCCCCACTCACTCCCCCCAGGCCACGTGCCAAAATCAGAGGTTACGATTTGCTCGATCCGATCGAGTTTTCCTGAAAGATTACACGCGGATGAGGTAGCACTTTCGTGGTCGGTTCCCATCGGTGAGTTGAATCCAGCGATTGGAATGTACTATTCATAAAAAGGGAAGACAAGACAGCCACTGTCGCCTGGTTTTCAACTCATCTATCGCATATTGTGAGATTTGGTGGTCAGTCACCATCTTTAGCTTTTTATATACACATAAACGTATATTAAATTCATATTATTTCGCATTCATAATTTTAATACACCCTAAATCAATTTAAATTCAAGTTAAATTTACTATAAATATTTTCAATCTCATAAATTAAAATACGAGATTTTACCGGGTGGGAGGAAAGAAATATATAAATCACTCACCAAACCATTCCACTATTTGTCTACTAATAATCTTTAACTTTTTCATAGTACATCAATGTAATCAGTATGTTTCCGTGCACATAGATGAGCCTCTCATGGGCCGCATTTCCATCTGCCAACAAATAGTGAATCTCGGCACACTGTATGTCGATTCCGTTATCATAACGTTTTCTGTCCTGCGGGTACATGTTTCAAAGTGTTGCCCAAAAACCCGCTACAGAATACGATGATCTATCCAGTTGCCTGCACGGTTCTCGGAGTCTGATCGGTGCCGTGTTCTTCACACCCCCGACAGCCTATCGACGCCGGTTTTGAAGAACGGGGTTGAAGCACGTACGGGCCTGTTAGTTAATAATAATCACAGCAAACACCATCATTAAACCCACTTGACACAAGCGATTAATTTAATCCGGAAGGTCTCAGCACGACGGCGAGATAGATGTTCACTGCTGGGGGATCCCATCGTCGGTCTCCCTTTCACGTAGTGCTCCGGGCAATCGATGATGGCCTTGCCGAGAAGTCAATCCCCCACCAGCAATGTCATGACCACATTCGACTTCGTCTTGTAGCCCACTCCCGTGTCCTGTCTCCATCTTTTTCTCTCATTTACGCATTACAATAATCCTCGAAAGTCGTGAAAGCCGAAACCTGAGGATGTCGGGCTCGGGAGAGTGATTACATACATATTCAATATGTACATATCTACCATATCAAATTATACCAACAATGTGTATCACCNTCGAAAGTCGTGAAAGCCGAAACCTGAGGATGTTGGGCTCGGGAGAGTGATTACATACATATTCATATGTACATATCTACCCTATCAAATTATACCAATGATCGTGTGTCACGTTTATCATAAGTTAGGAAATCTCTAAACCGATTACAATATGATCGGTGAATCTAACTACAATCATCTCATTCTTCAATTTATCTTATGCCTTCCAAATTTACTGTAAACAAGCGACTCAATGAGTGAGTATTAATGGGTTGGGATATATTTGTCATTTTCACCGGATTTGATTTGACGAATGGCATGCAAGTGATGGGGGCTGTTCGACGCACGTGCGCACGGAAGGCACATAGAGCTCTGATGAGACAGGCAGGCTGCTTAATAATCGATTTTATTATTAAAATTTTCCTTTAAATTAATTCTGATGCAATAAGGGAAATTAAAGCTGCAGTTGACTTTTAGGTTCTCTGTCCCAATTAAGGGCTAATATATATATATATATATGTATGTATGTATGTATACACATTTGTCATTTTATCACATATATGTATGTGATTTCAAATGGGTGTTGTTGGGTGGATTGGCACCTAAACATGAAAGCTGGCTGTACTATTCATCACCTTTCATATGCAGAAACACACACACACAACGATAAATTTGAATTGATTTACCAAAGTAAATTTTAGCTCGTCTCTTGCGTGTATAAAAAGCTGAGCCCTCCTCCATTCCCCCTCATTGCTCTGAACGCTCTGAACTGTCACCTGCAGGAAGAGGTGGAAAGAGATTGATCTTAAGAGGAAAATCGATCAATACCCGCGATGGAAATTAGGGCATTCAGGCTCAGCTCTCTGGCTGTCTTCCTCTTGTTGATCACCGTCACCTTCTCCTCGGGTGAGCATCTCCCTAACTCATCAGCAATAACACACACACACGCGCAGAGTTGTACAGTATTATAATATACGGTTCTCTAAGCTACTTTGGTTTTTTTAATTCCTCTTTTCCCTCTGTCTAGGTATGTCGGAAGGACTGGAAGGCGTCAGCACAAACCCTAGCTCTCTTCCATATAAGGTATATATACATACACACATATACGTATACCGGCCATACCTGCAACTTAACTCTCTTCCCCTCCTTTTTAATTCACGAAATATCTAGAGATATGTCCGCTCGGAACCTGTAGAAAAGATCGGGAACGGGGCAACTTCTTTGAAGATGTTTGGCATCCGGTTCCCAGCAACCCGGGTGATGTCTTTTACATCGATCGTCCTATGTTCGGCATTCTGGGGTTCCCATGTTATATTTTATCTCCAGCAGGATTTTCTTTCACAACTCCTCCTCCTCCTTCTCCTCCTTTTTGGATATTAATTATTTTCCTGATGAGATAAATGAATGCGTGCAAATTCCAGGGTGGCATCCCGGCTACGAGGACGAGGAAGCTCCTGGTGATGCAGGGCCTGCAGGATTACGAGGATGTCTGCGCAAACCCTAAGCACAACCCGAGAAGGACACCCGGCTGCAAGTATTAATACTTCGAAACTATATTTCATATGTAACATGATCAGGCCTCATCATATATTATTATTATTATTATTATTACACCCTTGATTATTAGTTATCTATAGAGCCTTTAAATTTCGGGTACTATATATATATACATATCTATGTATGGGAGAGGAGGCATTGTTCCCTTATATATACATATAAATATATAGCAAATAGTTCAAAAAATGTGTCCAATATCTCCATAGATATATATATATATATATGAATAAGAAGGTTGGACACGTTGACTGTAATTTTGTAGACGTACGTATGATAATATTCTGTGTATTGTGGACTTCTATAAACATTATAAAAGTGGTGCCTACAATTGCTTGTCTAAAATAAAATTTGAACCATACGTACGTATATATGTGATCCATACCTACGCCTACACATGGACATGTGTGCGTGTGTGTGGGGGTTCCTTGTAGCATCTTCTACATCCAATGAGAGTTGATCTCGTATCGTTCTATCATCTTTATCTATCGATTAATTATCTGTACCGAGAGGTCAGTACTCACAATCATTCTCTGATGTGATTTCTTACTATCGAAAATGGAAAAACTTCAGTTCGAAGTGAAGGGCGGCAGTAGGATGCGGATATTGTACGCATAAAATCTCGCATGACTTGAACCCGATCCATTCATGATTAAACACCTCATGCACATTAGTTTCTCGAGCGAATACAACAGTGTGCATGAGGTGTTTAATCCTCGGACACTTTATTAGTTTCTCGGCCCCTATCTCTTGATCGATTAGATCAATCCGGCCATTGATTATCGATGTAAGTTCATTGACACTTACGAACTAAATCGTAATCATCTGACGAGGAGCCCTCAGAATCGGCCCATGTCTTGTTTAGACCAATGAGGACCAGCTTTATCGGCCACTTAAGCGCCTGGTGTTCTGTTTCCCATCCGAGTGTTCCTCCGCCAGTGAACATTATGCGGACTAGCACAGAGAATACGATGGGGGAGTTTCGAGGCGTAGCAATGGATCAATGAAATCAAGCCATTTCGGATTTGATTCTCAGAGGCCGGAATTCTCTAGTTGGTCCATCGATCTATAAAGCTCCGATGAAGCCCTTACCATGAGATTCGATCAATTCAACAAGATTGCGTCAAGGGTCTAAAATTGGACGCCGGACGGCGATTCCTGTACAGGAGGAGGAGACTATAGAGAATAAATAAATAACAAATCCTCCTAGAAAGCCTAGCTTTCGCGTTTGAGCCTGCCGTGCATCTTTCAATTGTCAATAGACACACACACACACACGGAGTCTCTTCGGATTTGCTGCATAAAGGACCAGAGAGCGCTCCCAATCTTACCTGTTGCTGCTCAGGCTGCGAGTACGCTGACATATTTCTTCTTAACTTTGATTCTTTGCTGCATTGTCTTACAATTTAGGGTCAATCTACGCAGCACTAATGAAAACCATTAGTTGAGGCACTTACAATAATATAACAGTGGAAACAAACAAACAAGCATATAATATATGCGATGATGTTTTTATATATACATTCTCGAAAGGATCCCTTTTTTTTTTTCACGAAGCAAGCAGAGAACTCATCCAAATGCCTGCTGACACGATGCCGATAGTTGCCAGCGCTTGGGCCATCTCATAGAAAAGATTTCGTTTCTGCAGAGGCAAATTCTGCCAATCCGTTCTCCTGCATAGAGACATGAGCCAGGCAATCAGGAAAGAACCAATGTAACAATGAAGGACAACTACGTACTGAGATGCGCTCCAATACTTAATTGCATACAAGGATCTTGCAGAGAAAGAATATGTGCATACCCTAAATCCGCAATAACAATGCTAACATTGTCTTGAGATGGTCGGTCCTGCAAACTATTAGTGTTAATCAATATTGCCTCCACTGGGCACAACATCAGAAGAAACCAGATCAGCCGAACCATTACCAGGGCAGCCTGTGCTAGAGCTTCAGTAGCCAACTGATAAAAGAAAGAAAAGAAGTTTAGTGTGCATTTTCCGCATATAGTTAGGTCCTGAAATGAAAAGGTATGGCAGGGCATAGTATCTTTCCTATGCACATAGCATACCTGAACATCTCCATGTTGACGAAGTTGATTCCTGACGAAATCAGTGGCCTCTGAGCTGTTGAAGCAAGGGGAAAAAAATCCCATTGAGAAAGACAGAGATGAAGGTATAACATCGTAAATCATGAATTGTAGGTGCAAGCCACCTGCTCATGTAGTCCCATAAGCCATCAGACGCCAATACTATGAATTCTGCATCTGAACTGAGATTTATATTGTATACCTCAGGAGATGCAATGACCAAGTCATCATTGAATTGGACGCTGGTAGATACCAAAGAACAAAGCCACAGTCAGTGGCGATAAATTTACTTAGGATTGGTAATAACACTAACCAATGCTTTCTCTGTTCTAGTTTAAAAATTGATATCATAATGCAATGAAATAAATCAACAGAGGGAGCTGACACTACAGCCAGTAAACACAAGCAAATGAATGATTCATCCCCTTCTGGAGTATTCTATAGGATGTCTCAGAAGAGACCACATCTTTAATAATTGCCCAGAGAAAGCACTTTTTAACAATTTCAAATCACAAATTGTGATAGGACGTTTGATCAATTTAAGGAAGACAAACTGAACCTCCCTCATCTGTTGGCGCTAAAGAAAACACCAGTTTCGAGGAAAAATGGACAGAACATCCTACCGGGAAACAAACTTTTCAGACCATCTCCCTTCCTCAACTCCCCTCTTCAGCATCCTTCTCAAGCATCAAGGGACAAAAAAATAATCAAAATCTATGATAAAAGGATGTGGTCCTGAAATTAATAAGAAATGGGTCTAAAAACTAACTCATTCTTCTTTGTCTTATATCGTATGTCACCAAAAGCACGAGAAACAGAGATATCACCACAGATCCTTCCATTAACAACCTATGGAAACATGTGAAACTGGGTTAGTAATGACCATAGTTATCTGCCATAGAAGATATGCAGCTTGCTAAGAGATAAGATTATTGTCCACGTGCATATCCAATTCATATCTGCAAGTCTAGTCTTCTTACAAGACAAGTATCCCAAAGTTACGGAGAGATTTTCATGATTACATCCATTTTTTCTATTACTTTATCAAGCCCCTTATCCCCTCCACTTGTTCTTCATTGGCTTTCCTTTGGTTAAACTCCCCTTGAACAAAATCCCTAGGTCTGTTCCCACTTAGACTTCCTCATCGACCAGCTTTAAATGATAAGTTGGGACACCAATGATTTACCATCAGCTGTAGGATTGGATAGGGAACTAACTACCATTAAAACAGAACAAGAACAGTAAACACACCCATCCACCTGCTTCTCTGATTCTTCTGATTTCATTTAGAGAGATTTTACTGCTTCCATAAGGCCGATGAGGCTCTGTTAGGACTTCTGCTTTTCCAGATCGAGAGAGAACCTGTATTAGCAATGTCAAGGGTGAAGAGCCATCTTTAGAGTAATACAACCGGGTATGTGGAAATTTTTTGTTTTGTTGTTGTTATTATTGTGGTACTCTCTTGTCTATAGCAAGAAGCCCTAAGGTATATTTAACATGACCAAGCACATACCACAGACGAGTCACCAACATGCGAAATGAACAATTGATCATCCGCTAAGAACATGACTGTGACTGTCGAACCCGATTCATCTTCCTCTGGCATCATCTCAAGCCTTCACAGAGAAGCAATTGGAATAGAAAACCATACAGAGGATTAATCACTATATTAAGCTAACAATTCAAATTATTCCCTGGGAACACTCGACAACTCACCAATTCAATAACTTTGCATCAGCATTGGCAAAAGCCTCCTGCAGCGTGTCTCTGATGGTGTTCAATTCTTTTTTCCTCAGTAGCAGACCTCCTTGCAAGGACTTGACACATTCTTTGAACAGTTCATCCCTGCAACAAGAGCATCAAGTCTCCAAAAAGCACATAATTGAAACTTTCCCCCAAATTTATGCAAAGCATCGAACAATCATAATTGCCCCCAGGTAACGAAGAAATAAAAGAATTAATCATTGACAAGCGAAAGAAATGACTATTATTTCCAGTTCTTAGAATAACCAAGAGAGAGAGAGAGAGAGAGAGAGAGAGAGATTGTTCTACTACTTCTAAACTACGAGCAGAGCCCAAGTAGCAATGCTAAGACGCAATGAGAAAATCAATGGAGAAACGCAACAATTTTATCCTATCAGACCTCAGAAAATCGACGGAAGAGAAGCCTCCATGGCCGTCAAATACAGCAGCAAATGAGAATCCGTCAAGTCCGTCTGATCGTATAACGACGTCGTCCTCCATCTCCTCGCGCAGACCTTGGAGGCTCGTGTATCCCCACCGGATCCCCGACATGCCTGTCAGAGAAGACGGAGCGTCGATCGCAATAGCGGAACAGCAGCGGCTCCTTGATTTATTGTTGATGGCTAAGCTCGTCCTTCTCCCTGGTCTGAAACCTGAGACCTGACTCAGTCCGGTCAGGAGGAACCGCTGCAGCTGTTGGCTCGGCAGCGCCATCGGACCGAGCTCCGGCACAGAGTCGTATCCGAGCTGAGAGCTGATAGCCGAGAGCGGAGACGAGAGAGAGAGAGAGAGGGGGGGGATGAGCTGAGAGCCACTAACTGAAGCTCCTGCTGATTGGATTCTAATGGCGGGAGAGGCAGTATGGGAATTTGCGTGGTGACGAATCGATTGGTGAATTCGATACGGATTTGCCTTCGTAGAACTGTCTGTCATTGTGCTACAGCACGGCCGGTGACATTAGTCAACATTGGGCCTCTGTTTTATTTCTAGAACCGGACCGGGTAGACCGACCCGTCAGACGAGAACCTGATTACAATCTGATCCATTTATACTATTTTACCCCTTTTACATGTTGAACCCGACTAAACCCATGAAAGCCGGTTGAATTCCGAAAAACGCACTGAACCCAATCATATTGGCAATGAAATCGGCCACCGTAAATGAAAGCTGACGATCGATAAGGATGGGAGCCGATTACCTACTGGCCGGCCATGTCATCGGCCTCCTGTGAGGTAACGGGCCTTCAGTTGGGCCCATAGCTTGAGCCCATCATTGGGCCCATAGCTTGAGCCCATCATTGGGCCCACGACCCAATCACCAGTCTTCTCCCTCTCCTCTCCTCTCGTCTAAGGTACAGGGGGCTACTTTGTATTATGTTAAAAGTGCNCACCAGTCTTCTCCCTCTCCTCTCCTCTCGTCTGAGGTACAGGGGCTACTTTGTATTATGTTAAAAGTGAAGAGTCCAAAATGTAAATATCGAATGAAGGTGATTGGTAACAGGCTCTGGAAGTTTCTGTCGAGGAAAGAAGGCTGTCTCTCTCTTTATCCCAAAGTTCGTTTCCTTGTGTCGACACTTTTGGTTTTCTGCTCCCCGAGCGTCACCATGGGTGACTTGAAAATTGAGGACATGTCTCTGCCGGCTCTCTTCGAACAAGCTCGCAAGATACATATGGCCGCCTCGGAATCGGCTGTCGACCAGGTGAGGTTGCGCCCGCGAGATCGAGTTTCGTCGCTCCTCTTTGTCTACCGTGTTTTTGTTCTTGATTTCGTTTTACTTTCGTTTGGGGGTGAAGGATACTCTGAAGAAGGGGATCCAGGGTTTGCAAAAATGCGAGGATATGATCGCTAAGCTCGGGTTGTTTTCTGCTAATGAGACGAAGGATGATATCAGCACCACCAATCTCAAGTATATCCTGGTGGGTCGCGGTTCTCAATTTCCCTTGCCAGTTATACGTGAATTCCCATTTTAGGGTGATGCCTTTTGGCTTTGTATCGCCATTGCTATTTCTTCGAGAATCGCTGCTATTTTAGGATGACTTCATCGATTTTCTCTTTTAGGTGCCATTTTATCTTGTGGAGTTGATGGAGAAGGCTACAGATGGTGATAGGATACAGATAGTTGAGGCTAATCAGGCAAAATTAAAGGTTTGTCTGGTGATTGAATTTCTAACGTCTTTGCTGTGTACTTTGAGAATGGTGCATCAAAATTCCTGTTAATGATCTGTAGGAATTTATATCATTTTGCGAGGCAATGGAAATCTTACCTGAAGAGGAGCTACAGGCTTTGACGCAAGGAGGTTCAAATCAGTTAGCAGATCGGAGAGCTCAAAAGGTATGCCTTAATGGCCACTCCCTGCCTCTGACAAGGAGATGTGGGGGATGGAGTTGAAAGAAACATTGGTCTGAAATTGGGTAGTGATTACTGATATATTGCACATACTGAGATATAAACTTTTTTAATCAGTACTCTCTTGTAGGTTGCTCGTTTTAGACGTCAACGAGCTCTGGAATCTAAGCTTACTGAGATCAAGGAGAGAAAAGAGAGGCGTGGGAGATCTACTAAAGCAGCTGCTTTATCAACTCCTGTTGAGGTAGGAGAGGAAGAAGATTTGGATGATGATGGTGAGGAGGAGCGTGAGGTTAGTTTTTGAAACAGATGTCTGTCTAAAATGCTACAGATTTGTACATGGATGCATAATTCCGTGCTTGTTGTGTTAGCTAGGCAGCTTTATATGCTGGTGCTGAACTAAGATCATCTTGTTAGTTGATGTCTATTATGCTTTTAGGTCTTTTGTCGTTGCTTGAAAACTGAGATTTTGCCCCCTTTTCATGTGACTATAATTATTTGTTAGCAAAGCATGTGATTTTACTTAGATAATGGTCATGTACTATTAATTGAATGGCCTGTCAATTGTTCATCTCCATGCAATCTTGTTATGTTATGCTAGCCCAAAATTGTCTGTCTTCTTCGCTCTTGCTGAGTGAAGTATGGAATGCTCATCTCAAGTAAATGTCTTCTTATGCAGGCTTGGCTTACTGCAATATCATTAGCAATCTGCAAGGTTTGTCTCATCTAATTGGCTTTGTCAATTATTAGACAGCAGAAGTTTCCTTGGTATAACATGCTGGCTACCCTGAATATACAGGCTCTTGATTTGCTGGAAATGCTAAAGAAAGAGGAAGAAATTATTTCTGCTGTGAAGGAAATACAATTGAAGGTACTTTGCACTCCCAATAAATTGAATTTGGTGGTTGCAAGATCAGTCATCAGTTGGTTTCCTTTAGTTTTTGGGATGAAACTGATAATATTTTGTACAGTAGTGCACATTACAGTTGGTTCTGCTAATATTGGAGAAACAGGAATACCTCTCTCTCTCTCTAAAATCTATATCGATTGTCTGAAATGATATGTGCTGCATAACCTATTACTTGTTATTGTCATGATCTGAACTATATACCATGTCTGTACTTACAAATCAAAGAGTGGGGATTGGTTTCCTGCAAGTAGATAATATGGATGAAAGCCTGGAAATCTGTTATATAAGCATCTGTATGGATTATGGCAATTGGCAATTCTCTGAATTTCTATAGTCTCTTCTTGGCTGGTTAAAAACATTGCACATGGTATGCAGGGTTGTGAAATGATTGTGATAAGTAGATATTCCTGTTTCTGTTAATGTTTTGGGAAGATCTGATGACAGTTGTCTGTGATTTACCAGGATGGGGAAAAGGTATTCTCTCGTGATGTTCTAGATCAACGTACTAAGACAGCTGAGGATTGGCATCGCAATGCTGCAGCTCGTGCTCAGTACTCAAAGCCTGCCCCACCTATTACATGTGCAACTTTTGCTCAAGATGTTTTAGAGGGCAGAGCAAGTGTCTCTCAGGCGCATGAACACAAACATCAGCCCCTCATGTTTGGACCTGCAAGCCTCATTAGTGGAAGCCTGACAAGTGAGAGGGATAGGATGGCAGCACAGGTTTTCCAACCCGGTTATAGGTATGCATAATTCTGAAACCCAGATCAACAATAGGTATCCAGCAGTGCTGAGGCCATGCTCGGTTGCAAGAGATGGAAAGACAAGTACAGTCACCTTTTGATTGATTACATTTTATATAGTCACCTTTTNAGTCACCTTTTGATTGATTACATTTTATATAGTGATTTTATCAAACGAATTCATGATGGTTTGTTTGCCTTTTGAGCCAATTCCTTCAATAATTTTCCCTGTTCATCAGTCATTTGAACCGTTTATACTGAGGAACTGCAGCAAATGAACAGTTAGAATTAAGTTTGTTTATGCTGTAGTTGTGCAATCTGACCGCCTTTTTTGCTTTCCTCGAATGTTGCCAGAAAAGATAAGTTGAGAACTGCTGATTGCAGCTCAGAAAATGTCATCCATCAAACTGCGGAATCTGTCCTCTCTTCTAGTAAGGAATCACATGGATCTCTGTTCTTGTCCTCTTTCAGGTTGCCAACCATGAGTATAGAAGAAGCGGGCTTGAAGGAGATGGAGATTATGAACAAGTTCCAGGAGAGGAACGCCAAACTCATGGAAGAAGCCAATTCCGCATGGTACAAGGACAAGCCCAGGAAGCCGGGCCCTGCCAACGATGAGGATGAAGATGAGGAAGATGATGCCGCGGTAGAGAGGGCAAGGGCCTGGGATGATTGGAAAGACGACAATCCTCGCGGTGCAGGCAATAAGAAGCTAACTCCTTGCGGGTGAATCAGGTCCATCTGTTCCTTCATCAGAGTGAGTTTCTCGGATATCTAATTTTACTGGTGTACTACTGCCGGCTCATGCTTAGTGGCAGCAGTAATAAAAATTTCTTCCCGGGGTGCCTTGCAGATGTTGTGAATATGTACGGGAGGTGTTCCTTGCCTGGTGTCTGATGCGCTGTGTTTTTGTGTTAAATACAGTTTGACATGCCAGTTGCGATTCTTCTGTGTTTTGCGTTTTTGAACTCCTCGTGTTGGATGAAAGTTTGTCTCAGGTCAGGATCCCCCCAGATGATGAGCGATGACCAATATGATCTTATTTGGAATAGAGATTTGGTCTATGGACATACATACAGCAGTCATAAATATGCTCTACATAGTATTGGCAGGCAACATAGCGGACTCGACATCCGTTTCACTTGGAACATCGGATGGTCCTTTTATTCAGTCAACTTAAAGAGTGCAACGACGGCTCGTCCATGTAAATGGGCACCGGCTCACGAAGGGAAGCGGCCCGTCTGTGCGGCCCGTTTACCCTTGCTTTTGGGCTTCTGGGTGTCTGGTGAACAGCGCTGCTTATCGTCCCGGAGCTAGACGAGTCGTAGCCCGGGCTACTGATGCTCGGCCCTCTCTTGGTGGACGTGTTCCACTGCGGCCCGGTAGGGCTCCGCTGCTGCTTCGCAGTCGCTCCCTGGCTCCTGACCTTGGCCTTTGCCGACTGAGTCGGGGTCATGTAACTCGGCAGGGCGCCGCTGTTTGACACAGACCTCTGCCGCTGGTGACGGCCCGGAGCGTATGGGCTGGTTATCTCTGGCGTGGGGTTGACTATTTCCATCGTCTTCTCTGATACGGTGTCGGTTGTGGCGGTGGCCTCGGTGGGGATGGCCATGTAGGAGATGCCCTGGGAGGCTGACTGGCGGACGTGGCAGGGCCGTGAAGCCATCCACTGCTCCAGCCAATTCCATCCCCACTGTGCCTTCTCGCGCTCGTCCCCACAGAACCCAAGCTCCGCTTCAGGCGGATCGTGTTGCCTCAGTTGCTCCTGCTGATTTTGAAATCCATATAAGCTTCAAAAACAGGCTAAGAAGTTGTTTCTTTTTTTCAATGTCAATCCAAAGGTTCAAAATGTGAAATTCAGTCAGTATAGTCGGTTAGTCTATTAAGGAGTTAAGAAAAACATTTTTAAAAAAAAAATTTTTTTTGCTAATCTTGAAGGGAGACATCGGAACTCTTCATCCGATGAATTCATTCATTCCACTCCTTGCGGTTCCATGCCATACAAATCGTCTACTAAGTAGATCAAGTCGATATAGTTAGTAACACAAGACCTAACCTGACAGGGATAAGCATAAGCAAGAGCCCTCTCCTTCTTCACGGAAGCATCATGCTGTTGAGTGTTGTTATCTTTCAGTTTGACCCTCTCCCTCTCCGCAGACCTCTGATAGTGGCTGCTTTCACGGTGATGGTCCCATGTCCTCCTCACCTCGTACTTGTTTATCGCTTGTGGGCTCTGCTGCTGCTGCTGCTGCTGCTGCTGCTTTCCTCCCCCTGCAACAACTTCTTCTTCTTCTTCTTCTTCTTCTTCTTCTTCTTCCTCCTGCTCCATCTCCTGTTCTTCATATCCTTGATCCTCCGTATCTATCAGATCCTGCAGCTTGTCATGGGTGAGCCGGAGTCTGTGAGCCCTCACCCGGGCCTGAACCCGCACGAGCGCCTGCATGCACCGCATTGTCATCTGCGCTTGCTTCCGCACGTTGTGGCCTCTCACCAGCGCCTGAAGCCTCACCAGCCCCTTCAATGCCCTCAATGCCCTTCGGGCCTAAACCCGACAAGTAAACAGAGTTCATGTTATAGTTCTATGTTCACGATGAGCTTTGACTGCAATGTTTTTGGTACTTACCAGGTAGCCTCTGTAGTAAGATTGGATGAGGGTGGCAGCCCTTTCTTCCAGAGAGTGGTGTTCATAACCGGCCAAGCGGACAACCTTGGCAGCCGCTTCGGCTGCAGCGACTGCGGCTTCAGCGGCAGCTGCAGTTGCCAAAGCCACAGCCATCGCATGATTCTTGTCTTCAGTCGCCGGGGATGGTGCCACGCCTTCACGATCATTGGTGGTATCAGGGGAGCTCTCCACTGCTGGGAAATGCTCCAAAGACAAAACCTCTTGGGCCTCGTGCTTCCATTTCTCCCCGCCTTCCCTCTTCACAGCATTTTCAGATGGGAGAAGGGGCTTATTTGGACTCTATTTTTCAAATTGGGAACTCAACTCATTCATGTTCATAATACAGTACCATCGCAATTAGATTTTTTTAAAATATATAGACTTGAACCTGGAATCTTTATCGGAGAAATAAAGAACCACGTGAACCAAGGAACACAGAGTTCAGCCCATTGTAAAAGCATTGCGAGTTTAATCATTCAGTGGGGATTGAAAATGAGATGTCATGAGAAAAGCATATGAGAGGCGAATCCGGATGGGACGATTGCTCTGGTGGGCGAAAAGAACTTGTCACAAAAGGGAACAGTTAGAACAGCCATCGGTTGTTCTTCCTTTCTTTTTTCCCCCTTTACATCTTTTGTTGTTGGGGCCATAAAGAGACTTAGGTGCACGGCTTTTAATATGATCAATTTGCCACTGAAACGTGTAACTATCACATTCTGATATTAACCGGCAATTGGGATGTCAATCTATATATGGCATGTACATAGCAGTCGATGTTGAATAATCCCATATCCATTACCCTAAGACAAATATGTTTGATATTATTAGGATGATAGTGTAACCTAGATACAGCCTGCATTTTTCTTGATACACAACAGTTGTTGATTTATCATCTAGTGATCACTAGATTAATTAAGATTTTCTTCCCCCCAAATGTAACAGGCTTTCGTGTAAATTTGAACTTAAAAATATTTTTTAAATTTCTTAATTTAATTTGTCATCAACACCCTGTGCACACCAGCAGTTCAATGATCTCTTACTGATATAGATTGCTCACTTAAAGCTCAAGCAATCCAGATCATAAAATTATCTTGGATCGAATTCACACGATTCTTTCTAATTGTCCTGCTTCTATTTTCCGTGTTCTCATGTGCTCTAAAAATGTATTCTCTCCTTCCCTTCCAAATTTACAGCATATTTATTACTCGACCTGATGATAATTAGTGTACGATACAAGTCACCGTCTAGCCTGCCTTTCTCAAAGACTGTGTGGTCCATGGACAATGAATCAAAATGTTTGTTAGCTTAGCCCAAATAAGAATTTCCCACAAAGCATTCCGTAGATACGTAACTTAGACTAAAAGGATATTAACAATGTCAGTTGGGGCACCCGGGGTTGGTTAGTCAATAAAATTAGAAGATTCTGCATATTAATCAAGTATGCTGATAATGGAATTGGTGCAATAAGAGTGCATTCAACATGGGGTCTCCCAATACCCATGTAGTCATCAATTATACCTTTTTAAATTTATGGATATTTATTTTAATAAAAATTTTGATTGTGGATCTTTTTTGGGTGGAAGGAAAATGTGGAATTAAATGTTACCTTTTTGCCAGGCAATCCCTTTGGAGAAGATCTGAACGCCTTCTTGACAGAGGAGAACCAGCTGCTGCCTTTCTTCCCCATCTCCTCCGGTGCGATAGACCTTCACACGTGAACTCTGCGGTTCATAACAAACATTTTCGCGATATTAATACGCGAAGCTTTAACTCACGAGGGAGATCGAGGAACTCACACTGAAGAGACGGAGGTGATGACCGACGATGAGTTGAGGAAGCAATCGACTAGTTGAGGAATATGTAGCTTCGCACTAACGACACTGACTCTCTGCAAGGTGGGTCGCTCGGTTGAGGAGAGTGTGTGTGTTCGAAGTTTCTGCGCCTGAATGCGAGTGAGAATGCCGATGAAACAGAAAATTTCTCCTGAATCTGTAAAAGAAGTGGAGGTTAAAGGAGGCAGAGACAGATTACGCGTTGGAAAATCAGAGAAGGATAATAGAAGAACCGAGAAAGAAGAAGAATGCAGCCTATCGTCAATATAAAAGCGAAAAGATGAAAACGTAGAATGCGGTTGAAAGGAGGAGTAGGAGGAGGAGGAGTGAAAAGGATAGAAAACAGAGAGTACGGTTGAGAGAGGAAGGAGAGGAGAAGAAGATTGATGGTGAAGGGGAAGAGGAGAAGAAGAAGAGAAGAACCTGAGAGGCTGAGACACGCAGAGACACTGCTCGAAGCTCAACCGGCAATCGGACTGGAGAGGTCGTCCCGTCCTATTACCACCATGTCACGCGCATATGGTCGATCGGCATCGTAAGGACCGGAGATATCATGTCATCTGAGTTTTGAACCAACCGAACTGAAGAAGAAGGAAGAAGAAGAAGAAGAAGAAGAAGAAGAAGAAGGAAGGAAGAGGAGGACGGGCGACAGAGAGAGTCTGCGTGTGTAACGGAGCAGCGGATTCGCCGTCGATATTTAACGGAGTCACAGGAGGCTTCATCCGCGGAGAGAGTAGCATGGCCAATAGAAAGTCGACACGTCACGGAACCCCCCACCCCACACGCGTTACCGTGGTCGCTGGGATGAATTTATTGTTTTACCGAACCTTTGCACACCCCCCGGTATTTCGCTTTCCTTTACTATTCGCTCCCCATAGTTCACATTTTGTCCGATCGGAGTCCATTAGAATTTGTTGGAATAATGAAATTTGGTACGTATATGAGAAATTTATTACGTCTGTACACGCAAGAAGACATAGATATACATACATACATACACACATAAATGCGTATGGTCGCTTTGCTCGCATTTCGAAGGGCAATTGAAGCCAAACACACACACACTGGAAAGAGGATGCTATTGAAGAAGGAGAGAGCCTTTAGTTGGGCAAATCCCACCATTTTCCTAATGGGTTTTGATTAGCTCTTGTGCCCACCCATCATCTTCCATCAAATTGACAAGGGGTTGGTTGGTACCAAAGCGAATCACCAACTTTAAAAACACAAAAATTCAACCCCTCAGTTCCATGAGTAATTGAATCATTACCGTTCGGAGTTTTCTTAAACATCATTTCGAATTTGATACAATTTGAATTGAAAAGTTGTATACACTGTGTATACTACTGTGTTTTTAGCCTTGTAGATTCCAAACTCTCGCAGTTCAACAAGACAGAGCATGCAATAATAATAATAATAATAATATATTAATTAAATTATTACATCAGATTTTTATATGCGCGGAGAAGGATATATCTGTCCGCTTTGTCGACAGTCAGCCTTCTATTTCCGACCGAACCAGATGCCAAAGCAGAAAAGAGTAGCAGATGGGAAATCCTGGACCGTCTGATCCATACCCAAACCCGCCCATCGACGGACACCTCTGTTCTCTCTCGCCAGGGAGAGGGAAACGAGGGCGCTCTCGCCATGGAAGCGCGCACACAGAGAGAGATCAAAAGGATCCAACGAAGAAAGGAACCTCCTTTCCCACAAAATCATTAGAGAGAGAGAGAGAGAGAGAGAGAGAGAGAGAGAGAGAGAGAGAGAGAGAGAGAGAGAGAGAGTCCGTTTGATGCCCTCTGAAGCCATCGGCTCATTCTTCTGCTTCCTTGCTTTCGTCCTCACGCCCAACAATAATTTTCCCGGGAAAGAGAACAGGAAACGGCCGAGAAAGTGGAGGAATTTCTGCATTCCGGGGTGAGATCTTGTGGTCGTCCGGCAAGATCTTTCGTGGGCATCAATCAAAATTGATTTTTTTTTCTAGCACATCTTCCTTTTTGTGCTGAGGGATTAGGTTAGTGTGATGGAATTGGACAGCATTGAGTGTCTACCCACTATTGATGGAGGGGCGGAAGAGGATCATGAGATTCTCAATCTTCACCATGTCAATCTCCGCAACAACCACGCCCACCACCCTGTCTCCCACCATTCCCCTCAGTTCTCTGCCTCGAAGCCTCCGAGCTCGATCGCTTCCAACGTTAACGCTGCGACGAACATCTTGGGGCCTACCGCCATCGCCCCTGCCACGAGCGTCCACGAGTTGCTCGAGTGTCCCGTCTGCACCAATTCCATGTACCCCCCAATCCATCAGGTCTGCTTTTTTCCACTTTTTTCCTTGGGAATCTCGTCTCTTTCTTTTTGTCTGCCCCGTTCTCGATTTATCTGCGTTTATATATGTACTGCAGCACTTAGTTGTTTTATGCTGTGTTTGATTTGCACAGTTTATTTGTTTATCTGGAACCCAAATTTGGCGGGATAACGTTCATGACCTTTGTCCGAGTGATTACCCTGTCGATTAGTGTAATTAACGGTCACTTGATATAGAGCCAATTTTCTTAGCATGTACTCATCAATAGTCTGGGTCTGGCTATGAGTCGAACACCTGATAGAGGATGTGGTAATTGGATGCAGAGGAAACTGATAATTACTAATAAGAATGTTTTTTTGGTTGTAAGATGAGGATTCAATTGTGTTTTAACAAGTGCAAGACGATACATTTGATTAGGGATAACTCTGATAGTCTTCATAAAGATGCTAGCCTGGATGCTAACCAGGACATCTTGAGATGTACGCCTACAAAAGGATAAAATTGGATTATTCGTTTCATGTTTAACTGAATCATATAATATTGTAGCCATTGTATGCTGAAATGGATCACCTTTGATCCTGATGGAGATACTCTTTATGTTATCTCTTGTTAGTGGACCACTCTTAAGAGGAATCTTTTTATGCAAATGACAGAATCGTAATGTAGTGGATACGGTCGTGAATTTTTGTCTCAAATAATAGCATTGTTGGTTACTCCTATGCATATGTTTTGCAGTGCCATAATGGACACACTTTGTGTTCCACATGTAAAGTGAGGGTCCACAACCGGTGTCCTACCTGTAGACAAGAGCTAGGCGACATTAGATGTTTGGCACTGGAGAAGGTAGCCGAATCTCTTGATCTCCCTTGCAAGTACTACTCTCTGGGGTGCCCAGAGATTTTCCCGTATTACAGCAAGCTCAAACACGAGGCCCTCTGCAACTTCAGGCCTTACAACTGTCCTTATGCTGGGTCAGAGTGCTCCATTGCTGGGGACATCCCTTACTTGGTCTATCACCTGAGGGATGATCACAAGGTGGATATGCACACTGGCTGCACATTTAACCATCGATACGTGAAGTCTAACCCTCGGGAGGTTGAAAATGCTACATGGATGCTAACCGTAAGTGATCCTTTTCCCTTCTCCTGCTTATCTGGGGAAAAAGGTTCTTTGCATTTGCATTCGAGACTTGTGCAGTTTTGTTAAATTAACTGTAAAAATGATTGGTTTAGTCAAACTGTTCAGAAAATGTTGGGTTTACTTAGTTGTGAGATTCTTCATTTTTTTCCTTTCAGAACCAACTTCACCAGGTGTAGTCATGAAAGAGTTCAAAGAATTGTGACCTTAACCTTAAGTTGGATTCAGTGCAGCTGTTGGAAAATTAAAGCCACTTGTGAGAAGTACTTTTATGGAGGTCATTTCTGTGCTGCAAAATGCATCTCAAGCCTTTTCCCTAGTTATTGGAGTTAAATCATTCGTGCCCAATTGCTAACTAGACTCAATTGCAGAGGGTCTCTTTATGTACCACATAGAGTGCTAGTCTTACAGATGATGCCTGAATTATTGGTAATTTCTTTTCAAGTTTATTTAGGGAACCAACAAGTGTTTTGCTGTATTTGCTTTGATTCCTATCAATATTGTGTTTAATTCTTCATGGGAGGAAGCCGGAGCTGTTTTGTTTGGAATAGTATCAAAGTTCCATTTCACTGCCACTGTATAGCACAAGAAATAAGCTATTGATCTGCTTCACACCATGTGGTCCATCATGAATCTTTATTTGTTATATAAGTAAATATATCAAAGGATAGTGAAAATGAAATGCGATTTTTTATGTATAAGGTGGAAGGCAAGAAGAAAGAAAATGAACTCCTGCACAGGGAAGAGCAAATCTACTTTCTCTAGCTTTGCTTTTGTCCTTGTTGAGTGATCCCTTCTGAATATAATGATTCCAGGTATTCCACTGCTTTGGACAATACTTCTGCCTCCACTTTGAGGCATTCCAGCTTGGGATGGCACCGGTCTACATGGCATTTCTTCGGTTCATGGGGGATGAGGCTGAGGCCCGGAATTACAGCTACAGCTTGGAGGTGGGGGGCAACGGACGGAAGCTCACATGGGAGGGGACACCAAGGAGCATCCGGGACAGCCACCGGAAGGTCCGGGACAGCCATGATGGTCTCATAATCCAGCGAAACATGGCCCTGTTCTTCTCTGGAGGAGACCGGAAGGAGCTGAAGCTCAGGGTCACCGGCCGGATCTGGAAGGAGCAGCAGAATAATCCCGATGGAGGTGTCTGCATCCCCAATCTCTGCAGCTGACAGACACAATGGGGTGAATCGATTCAGTATGTTTTTTAATCTTTTTTTCGCCTGTTTGCTTTTCCTGGTCGATTTTATGGTTTGGGAGCAGTATTCCTTTCTGCAACTTGTATGTAGCAATCCTAATCCTGCAGTACTTTGTAGGCGTGTTTGTGGAAGTGTAATCGATCGGAGACAGGAGGCTTCTCTTCTCTCCTCTCCTCTCTCTCTAAAATTGTATAACATAAAAAAATCTTCTTTTCATGCCTCATGTGGTTGATATCTGGAATCGTCGTGAACGGCTGCTTTGGCAACTGGCGGTTCGGGTTTCTTCCCAGGATTAGAGTTAAAGGTGCATGCAGTTTCCCATATCAACAAGCTGGTCTATGGAGTTAGAATGAAGTTTAGTTACGCATGGCTACCAACAGTTTACCTTGTCAACAAGCTCTGAGGGCTCTGAAACTTCCATAATGATTCTGGAAGATGTAAGTATCTGAGTCCAGTTTTGCAGAAGCATGTCACATAAGAGGAGGCGGCACCTACGTTGATTGGGGGATTAAAGCAACGAGATTCTTAAAGTTTGGGGACTTAGATGGAGTTACAAAAAGATCAGGTACTAGAATCATAAACATAGGGACCGTCGGGGCGGCTTTTACTCAGATAGAGCGACAAGCCGTTGAATCGTACGGACAGGGACGGAAATGTTATTTAAAGAAAGTGATGACGTGAGAGAGTAGACTCCTATAAATCGCATTCAAATCCCTGCCGGCCGCATATTCATCTCCTCCGTCGAAATAAGAGAGAGAGAGAGAGAGAGAGAGAGAGAGAGAGAGCTACTGAAGTTCATTGTCGACTGTTCCGAAGGGAAAGCGGTGAAGCCTCTGGTCAGGAATCGGAACAAGGAAGCATCCGACAAATTCAGCAACGTACCACATCGTCCTTTAGTCCTGCAGATTCTTTCGCTGGTTAGTTTTACCTGTTACACTCACTGCTGAGGAATTTAATCCACTAAACTGTGAGTCAATATCAACCTTCCGTAATTGTGGTCGTCTACGAGCTTCTTTCACGTCGTCAATATTCTGAACTTCCGACTTCCCGCATTTCCAACGTACAGGAATCCTCCTGAATTGATCTCTACGCTTTTTATTTTGCTGCTTGGAGTAGTAAAGTTCAAATTGGTCATTGGAATGGTCAGTGCCGCGGTCTTGAGCGGCTTAATCTGTTATTCAAACTCCCCATTACGGTGTTTTGGCGTCTTCTTTTGACTTTCAGCACTTCCAGCTGTCCCTGAGCAGGTGAAAGTGACGGACTTGTTTTCCAGGATTCATTGATTTAGTTCCATCGCATTCCGATGGTAGTACTTTTCTGTTTTACTTTAATCATTTATGGGTAGCCGTTTCATCGGCAGCATTCAAATGAAGCTATATCCCTCTGCATTCTCATAAGGAAGGCGAGAGATGAAAACCCTAGAAGCAAGAAATTTAAGAAGATATAAACGTCCATTCTCACCGGCCTTACTTGTTATAAACAGATACGTTTCATTGTACGGTGGTCCCACTGATAAAATATAACGAGTCAGTATTTGGCCAAAAAAATATTACATGTCAATTTCCGGCATTTCGTCATCAGTCCACATGAAATTATTGTATGCTCTCTTGCAAAGGCGGACTTCTTCCCTGCTGTGATTAATTAATTCAGTATGAAACTTCTCAGTTCATCTCTGGGCCCTAATGCACGTAGTTTGATGAAATTTTGTCCCCATCTTCTCCCACTAGATTGTGACCAGGTAATTTTATAATTCGCCAGTTGCATTCAGCTGAAATGCTGGACTTCTTAGCACTATACATTTTCATCCAATTTATCTACAAAGGAACCATGAATGGGATGATCCGCCAAGGAAGATATTATGTTTCTGGTGCTTATGCCCGGATGAAATTCGAGAAAAATTTCAAGTTTCTGAAACTAGCCCATTTGTCTCGCTAAATATTGTCAGCAAATTCCTAATTGGATAGGATTTTCCTGTTTTTTGGCCCCACCTGATGTGCTGGACAGAGCTTTTTCGATTGTTTTAATTTGTTAAAGTTGAATCAGCTATTGACAGCTCTTATTATGTACTGATATGTTGCTGTCCAGTTGATAGGGTAGTCATTATTATTCAAGCCATCCAATTAAAACTTGCATCATTAGTTGTCAATACTTCCTCTCTGGCCGACTATTTTGAATCTTTTTAAGGACCTAAAAAGTTTAAATTCGTGTCATTTAGTTGATGTATCATCTTGTTTTATTCTTTGTGTATTCTTACACCATCAGCATTTTTTTGGTCAAATACCATCAACATTGATGGATAAAATAATTGCTTTTCATGATTAGCCTCAACTAAGCAGTGAACCTTTCTATGCCGTTGGTTTATGGTAGTTTGCTAGTTATAATATATTATTTACTTGCTGCTTCGGCATCGTCAGATATTCTAGCAGTAGCTTCTTGAACCTCCAAGATCTCAAAACAATTATGGATATGTCCTAGAGATTTAATCCATTGACACTACTTTGGCATACCAAAATGCTTAGACGCAGATATACAAATCTAAGCTTGGTTGGTTCCAACAGACAATTGCGTCTACAGGATTTCTTTTGAATGTTATCTCTTTGCTACTCAATATGCTGTGTTCACAACCTTGTCTTTTTCCATGATTGTTAGGACGCCTTTAGTTTCTTCATGAAGTTAATGTTAACTCTTAATTTAAAGCAGATGATATGTAGAAGGTTAAAATGATCTGCTCCTCCCTCTAGGTTCTTCACTGGTGACAATATATCATCCCCCTACATTGGTGGCTGGTGCATGTCATAATTGTCTTGGAGGAGTCTTCTGATTGTGATGTAATTCGAAGAAGAATAATTTTAGGCGCTTTATGGGTTGCTGTTACTCAAAAAGATCTCAGCACACTCCTGGATATGAAGAGCCTACAGTCCTTGCTGCCGAAACCCCTTGTAAGTATTCATTTTTTGCCTGATAAATTTAAAATTATAACTCTCTTTGCGGATGAAAATATCCATTGAAGTTTGCTGAGATCCTGCCCGTGGAATGTGTGATAGGAAAAAAAACAGCTCAATAAATGAGCTACCAATCGTGGCCTCTCCAGTTTCAGCTGGGTCTTTTTGTGTGTGTGTGTGTCTTCATAAATGGTTTTGCTAAGGAGCTAATATTCGAAATCTAGTAGTATGGTGGTTTGGAATTTGTTAATATAATTTTATTTTATTTTATTTATTCATTTTGCAGTTACTGTGAGTGAAGTTGAGGCCCTGTATGAGCTCTTCAAGAAACTAAGCAGCTCAATATTTGATGACGGCCTCATTCACAAGGTATGTTCATTTCAGAAATAATTAACTTTATGTCAAATCCTTAGTTTAACATATCTACACTACTTGCAGTGTAGAACTCGCTCTTGAAGCCTACAATTTCGCTCTTTGAATAGGTTTTTGATCAGTCACTCTTAGAATAGCTAAAAAATAACAATATGTATTTATTATTCTCAGGAGGAGTTCCAGCTTGCACTTTTCAGAAACAGAAACAAGAGGAATCTCTTTGCTGACAGGGTCTATATGCCTGCTCTATATCCTGATTCATACCTTTTGTTGCTCTCCTTGTTTTGATCACCTGCTATATATAAGATATAGCTAACAAAAATTTGTCCATTGTTTTATTTATTCAGTTTCCTTTTATGTTAATCATTTTAGTGTCATTGGATGATTGAACTGTAACCAGTGATGTTACTCCTCTATCTAATCTCCTGTCCTGGGAACTGTTGCAGATTTTTAATCTGTTTGATGCCAAGAGAAATGGTGTCATTGAATTCGGGGAATTTGTTAGATCACTAGGAGTCTTTCACCCAAATGCACCGATAGCTGATAAAGTGGCATGTAAGAGAAGTTCTCAAGCTCCTATATTTCTTATGAGAATTTATTGTACCATGGACAAAAACCCATTTTTGGTTAACCTGGGAGCATTTCTCTACAGATGCTTTCAGATTATACGACTTAAGGCATACAGGATATATTGAGCAAGAGGAGGTGAGTGAACTGATCATTGGTGAAAATATCCGTACTGCTTATGTGCGAGATTTTGTTGGGAGTTTGGTTTTCATCAATTTTTGCACCATTATGGCATTCCTGTTTTTCTTTTTCACTTGGATAGTTGAAGAAGATGGTCTTGGCACTTCTGCACGAATCTGATGTGGTTCTATCAGATGATGTTGTGGAAATAATCGTGGACAAGGTGCACATTTCTTTCTCTGTTGGTCTCTACTCATCTTTATGATATTCCTATACCACTCCCGAGACTAACAGTCACAAATCATGCTCCAACAGACGTTCGGCGAAGCCGACTCAAAAGGTGATGGCATGATCGATTTGGAAGAGTGGAAGGAATTCGTGTCCAAGAACCCTTCTCTAATCAAGAACATGACCCTCCCTTACCTAAAGTGCGAATTCCAACTTATGAGGCTTGTAATATTGCAATGCTTATCTTGCTAGTAGGTTGGAGGGATCTAATTTCCTGCTTCTGAACCCTTGCAGAGATATAACGCTAGCGTTTCCGAGTTTCATTCTGAGCTCTGAAGTTGAGGACTCGGAGATATCGGTTTTCCGGGACAGCATGCTTTCATGAAGTCATCGATAAAACATAGCGGGGCTTCCTTTGAAGGGCAGAGCATCTTCAATTCTATGTTCCATGCGGCGGTTGTGTGGGCCTCGGTCATAAACACCGGTTAGTCGGATATATATGTGCATGTGTATATACATAATTGCAGCAAAAGATTGCGTATCAATGAGCAAGCTTTCCATGGATCTTACACACAGTGCAATGCAACTAAATTCTAATTGAAGTTCATAGCAGATGGATTGATTGTTCAAATTGAGCACTAGAATCCCACCACTGTTTAATTGCATGGGCCTCCTTAATGTTCGAATAACCGTTCAAGTTAACGGTCAGATGCGCGGAAGGGAGGATGTCATGCGGCCTCAGGCGCATCCTTACTGCACCGGCGAACAGAGAGCCAACCGTGCTCTGGGTCGCGATTCTGCCCATCTCTCCTGCTCCTATTGCTTCCATACTCCTTCGGTTGCCAAAGTAACCGACGTAGCCTGAGCAGATGGGGTCGTTCTCGTTCACAAAAATGTAGGGCACCCAAGTGGATAGGGCGGCGAAATGGCGGTCCTCCAGAGGCCGGTCAACAACGGCCTTAAGGATGACGGCGAGTCCGGACTTAAAAGCACCAGCTGTCGTGTGGACGATGTGCCTCAGCATAGGAAATTTGATGAGCTCGACCGGCAGAGATATGAAGGGCGGACTGAAGAGGTACGTCTCGAGGGATGCTCCCGACGTCACCATCACCTTCCCCACCACTATGGCCATCGCTGAGCCCAGAGAGTGGCCGGCTAGCCAGACATTTGTGGCCCCGGCTGCCTCCACGAGGGCCTGCACCCTCCTGATCGTGTCCTTGAACCGGGGGCTCTGGTGGATGGCGTGGGCAAAGCACATCGCGTTGTGCTTCATGTCTGTCATTATTGACTCCTTTCCCGTGTTTGTGCCCCGGAATGCAACAACATAGTTCGGGTGTGTCCGGTGACTGCCGGATGAATCTGGGAGCCCGAACCTGTAAACCGCACCATAGATGGTGGAAGCATCACAGTCGGTCCACTTGTCTTGTAACTGGAAGTTGAAGGACTCCCACCAGGCCGGGGCCAGGGCATTTGGACCCTCTCGCCCTTCCTGGCGGTCCCTTTCCATGGCTCCCACGCCCCTCACTAAGCTCGCGACGACGGCTCTCCTATGATCGAGATCGTTCCTGAATTTCACCACGAGAGTGCACCATAGTGAGCTTTGCTGCCACATTAAGCCATTGCCCTAATGATCCGGCAGTTTCTAGCTGACAGCATCTTAGGGTGTACGCATGATCGAAGCAAGTGGGGTTACAGTACCAGTCAATCGGAATAGAGGTGAGATGGGAGGGGCCGGAGTGGCTGAATACATCCTTTTCACGTGAGGACATGGCACTGTTGAACTCGTGTCGTCTTCTTCTTCTTCTTCTGGTTTTTTTTTAAAGGCAGAAACTAATACTCCTAACTGTGATTTACCTGCAAAATGTAATGAGCAAGAGAGACAAACAAGGGGTTGTCTGTTTAATTGAATGCATTAATCGTCCCGTCTCACAGCCATTTTAGTGAAGAAGAATATGCGAAATAGTTCCGATCAGCATAATTTACGAGGTATTGTAACACCTCCACGTCTCATCGAGGCTGAACTGATTTAGGCAGGTCCACGATTGCCAAAGCTAGTGTCGTTTACGATTCTACATGTGGTTCCCATCATCATTCAGTGAGAAGGGCCATATGCCGAAATGCATGATGCTTCGACAGATCTGGTGCAGTTTTCCTCAATCGGACCGACAGTCGGCCGAGCAGATCATCATGTACACGACGGAAGTTCGCGTACGGATTAGCAGCGGAATAATTCATCCGATCGGATCGAAGATCTACTGCGTACGTGGGGGAAGAAAAGATAAGCGGTGGAGTTGCTTACCGAAGGAGAGACCGGCGTCTCCCTTAAAGCCTTCTCCAGAAGTAAGCGATCGGTTGTCCGTCTTCCCCGTCGAGGTTCCTCCAGCTGGTTGATCTCCTTCTGCCCAGAGAGACGCAGAATGGCGATCGTGAGACGGATAAGAACTGATAACGAGGACGACGACGGATCTTAAGTCAATCTCGAGAGGGTCAGGTCAAATCTTCACGGCTCTTCCCTATGCAAGTTGCCGCCAGTCTGCAGGTAATCATTGAGCACGGAATCAAAGTCTCACATTTACCTATAAATAAATAAAATAATCATACCAAAACAACTATATTAATTTAAAATTTTACATGAGATATATATACTCTTTATTACCCTTATAAGTTTAATGAAAAATTATATGTCAACTGATATTAATAAGTGATATTTTCACGACCATAAAATATCAGACTTATCATTAAACTGGTTTACCAGGGATGAATCCTCAATACTAAGAAACTGCCAGGAACATTCATGGCTCGCGATCGCACAATCAGTAGTCATCTATTATGGCTAATTTCCCTCACTTTTTTGACCGTGCAAAGGGCTGCCTCACTGTATCTTCTGTCAGAATTGGGCTGCCTGGGAAGGGAAAGGGCGGAAGAGGATGTGCACCCTCCAAAGAGGCTGCGTCGCGTAGGAAGGTAGGTACGTAGGTGGGTGGGTTGACGAAATGCCAGTTGACTGCTCCAAGTGAAGACGGACTGATATAGCGTCTCAGTCGAAGAAACTTCCGAGTTGGGTGTCTGTCGGTAGGATTTCTCGTCTCCTCTAACTCACTCACGGGGCGGACGGGTCCGCCTTTCCGATCAAAGGAAGAGTCAAGCAATTCAGGGCCCGGCCCCTTCACCTCTTATTCGGTGAGCCAATTCGGGCTGTGCACAATCATATCAGTCGACCCAATCACTAATATTTCATGTGTGAGGTCATCCTGAATCAAACAAAATATTTGTTTCAAAAGATATTTTTAAAATAATATTTTATACAATATGATCAATCGATTAATATAAATGATAAATTAATTAAAATAAAATATTAAAATAGTAACTAAAATATAGTTATTTGGACGTGATAAAACATTTCTTCTAATTTTTCTCATAATTTTTCTTTTTTCTTTATTACAAGCATTTATTTATGTGTTTCGGCCGTACTGACCCAACATCTTGGCGGTTCAAAATCCCGACCCAAATATGATTTTTCCTGTGCCATACGCGGCCAGTGCCAACTTTTTACATGTCTATCCCAAATCCAACTCTAATATACATATACATATACATATATATATGTATGCATGAGCAGAGGGCAGCAACCATTTGAATGACCGGGGTATGGATGATACATTATACTGTATTGAAATCATTGGTAAGTTCAAAAGGGATCAAGCGTGCTGACATCTAAAAGTCTAATATAATGTATTGATAATTGGGCACACAATCTTCTTATGGGCACATAATTTTTTTATTAAATTTTCCACTATGTGATTGTATTGTCTACACAAGCGGCATTTTATTTTTGCACACAACATGAAATACAAAGGTTCAATTGAGTTTTCACGTCCGGTTAACCTAAAAGTATGATAGTAAATTTCATAATAAAAGAAAACGACGAGAAAATTTAAAAAAATCATTAATTATATTTATATAATTATAATTTAATAATTATTTTAATATTTTATTTAAATTAATATAAAATTTAGAAGTACATATAAATTATATCATAAAAATATATTTTGAAATATGAATTATTTATATTTGTTTTTAAAAAGTAACTATTTGTGATTTGTATTTAGTATGAAACACGAAATATTTATGCTTAGGAAGTGATTTTTGGACTATCTAAAACTCTATACCAACCCTAATTACTAATTCTAAGAACGAATTTGAGTATAATTGTGTCATTAAAAATAAAAGTTATGCAAATAATTTATTTCCTTCTTTTATTCTCCGTCGCACATTTGACCTATTTTTATTAGAAACTCAACAAAAAGACTGAAATTGGCCCTGTGATCTATGTTATATATACATACACACACACACACATTGTGTAAGTGCAATCGTACTCTTGAACCTGCATCATATAATCTTCCGGTGATCTTCCAGGAGAGCTTACCAACACAGTTCCATAAAAAGCCAAAATCCAGAGAATGAACTCGCAAATGGGGTCCTTGAGAACCCGAAAGCTGTTACCTCTCAGGCCGGTTAAGACGACTCGGGGAGGGGGAGGAGGAGGAGGAGCAGCAGCAGCAGCAGAAGAGCCTGTGGAAACGTACGAGGAGGAGCCGCTCAGCCCTAAAGCTCGACTGTTTCATGCACCCGGGCTGAACTGCTGCGTCATAACCATTCTGGGGTCCAAAACTAAGCTGAACATCGACGCCTTGAAGGACAGCCACCGGAATGGAGCCACGCTTCATCCCCGGTACACGAGAGTCCTGGTAGGATATATAACAACCGGAATAATTTCTCATACTCCTTAAGTCCGTGCATATATTGATGTCAGTGGTCGATTTACCTTGTTATTGTCGAAGGTTGTCGATGGGGATGAAATGAGATGGAGGAAGACGGAGTTGAACATCGACGACCACTTCATCGTCCCGGACATGAACCTTAGCAGAAGCATCGAATTGCCGGACCAGTTTGTGGAAGACTATGTGGCCGGTCTCACCAGAACCCCGATGGACCTCTCCAAGCCGCTCTGGGAATTCCACCTCCTCGATCTCCAGACCTCCGATGCTGCCGGAGTCATAGTCGCCCGCTTCCACCACTCTCTGGGTGACGGCGCCTCTCTCATGTCTATCCTCTTCGCTTCATCCCGAAGTCCGGCGAACCCAGCACCGGCCTCGATCCAGAGGCCCCAGGCGAGTGTGAATCCGCCAGGCTCTGGCGGAGGCGCCGTCTCATCGAGCAACATTGCATCGTCTCGGAGGGCAAGCTTTTCGGGCTGTTGGGCGAGTCTGGTGGCGTTCTGGAACACGTGCGTCGGCATGTTCTACTTCGTCATGACGGCTTTGTTCCTGAGGGACACCGAGACACCGGTGAGCGGCGGGTCCGGGATCGAGCTCTCCACGAAGCGTTTCGTGCGCCGTACGTTGGACCTGGACGACATCAAGCTGGTGAAGAACGCCATGAAAGTGGTACGGCGCATGTGCATCGTATGCTAATTTAATTTAGTCCATGTCCCGGAGTTTCACTCTTTCATGATGTAGTCCCTCCACTTCAAATGTCTTGAATCAAGTCATCCACTTTCTATATTTGGGGGGAAAAAAAACTTACGGGCTTAATTAGTGATCTACATTCTAATCTGATGATTGATCCATCGATCAGAAGGTGAACGATGTCCTGCTGGGAATCACTGAAGCTGGGCTTTCTCGTTATCTCAACAGGAGATACGCCCATGGTGGGTTTTCATATAATTGCCTTAATTTCTGACTTTTCCAATTGGACTTCATCTACTTTTGCAATTTCTAACGAAGAATTCGGCCCAGTGCCCTGCCGATTCATGAAAAGTGCGGAAAAGTCGGGTTCCAGATGCGTCTGAGATGGATCTCTCATATGGGTTCACGCTCTCTCTCGTTGCAGGCGAACAGGCCGAAGAGGAAACGACCAAGAAAACGGGAAATCACCTCCCGAGAAGCATCCGAATCCGGGCGACCCATTACGTCAACCTCCGGGCTTTCACGAGGGACCAGGTAATCGTTCCAGTTACACATGATCAGTTCTGATGTTAGATTGCGTCGATAATAACTTACTAGCCCTTCTTGATGTAGCATAATGTGAAGTTCGTGGCGGGCAGCCGAGTCGGGTACTTCCTCCTGCCTCTGTCGATAGCCCTCCAGGACGACCCGCTGGATTGCATCAGGAAAGCGAAAGCCTCCATCGACCGGAGAAAGCTCTCCCACGAGGCCTCCATCTCCTTCTTCTTATCCGCCTTCGTGCTCAAGTTCATCGGCCTCAAGGTAAAACAGCTCCCTGCATGACCAACTGTTTCTCCTGGTCGGATTGACGGAGAAGAACACCTACAGCCCGATAATATGCGTATGTACATATATGAAATTTCGCTAAAACTGATCATCTACTATAGGCAGCAGCAGCATTGTACTCCCGCATACTCTCCAACACCACAGTTACCTACTCGAACGTGATTGGATCGTTCGAAGAGCTCAACTGCTTTGGCCACCCGTTGAGCTATGTCGCTTTTGGCACCTACGGGTACCCTCGGGTATGGATTAATCGCACTCTAACACCATACATACAATCCCGATTTTCTAACTCCATATTATCTATATTAGAAAAATCCCCAAGACAACCTCGAGCAGGATAAGGCATCCGTGTATATCATCGAGTTGGCTGCATTGATCATCTTCATGTATTACTGATTCGGATCTCCTAATCGTGGCCGGATACTTTGATCAATTCTATTACCTGCAGACACTGTCGATCAATTTCATAAGCTACGTCGACAAGATGACGCTGATGGTAGCGGTGGACGAGAAGGCTATCCCGGATCCGCAGCTACTGTGCGACGATGTCGAAGCCGCCCTCAAGGCCGCTGTGACTGCCTGCTCTATGTGCCATTGATTCTGCTGGGCACGACTCTGAGATACATTATGCTTTATGTTCTGACTTTTTTCTCTTGAACCACGACTGCAGAAAATAAGTATGAGATGAATACATCATTATAAAAAATTTTACTTATGAGAATTAATTATAAGTGGATTACAAATATCACTGTATTAGTCCTCTTATTTTTATTATTATTAGTATTCAACGTAATAATAATTAACTAATTTACTAAATAATATATTGTATAATCTGAGAATCGTCAACTAAACACCAGATACTAACCCTTGACAGATTTAAATTCTAAACTTAACTTACTATCAGTTCACAAGCTAGATTCCGTCTTCGTTTCTAGTTATGTCATGTGATGATTGTTAACCACTTACTATAATTTTTTTATAACTAGAAAAATAATACTCACTGAAAAATCCAGAAAAAGTTCTTTTTATGAAATAGCCCAGACGGATTTGGGGGGAATATAAGATAAGCAGAAAGTTGAGGATTTAACAGCAAATAAGTAGCTTCTGGAAGCCTCGGAAGTTCGTAGGAGCGCCTTCACACCCAAAGCCTTTTAAATCTTAAACCCTTTTTCCTCTAGCCGTCGACTCTTCCGTCAGTCTCGAGCTCAGATTCTTCTCGACTAAGTAGCTGTGCGGCAACGCTAAAGGCTATGGCGATAATCTCCGACTACGACGAGGGAGAGAACAAGTCTCCCGCTAAGCCGTCCTCCTCCTCCTCTACCTCTACTGTGCCGTTCACCGGTGACCTCGATCGGTCGAATCCAATTGGTTTTATCGAGAAAGTTTTCGATTTTATTGCGAGCGAGAGCGATTATCTGGGGAAGGACTCTGCAGAGAGGGAGATCGCGTCCATTGTGAGAGCGTCCAATGAGAGACAGAAGCTGAAGGAAAAGGCGAAGGCCGCGGAGGAGGTTCTGGCGCCACCGCCGGTCGAGAAGGACGAGAAGGCTGTGCCCGATGTGGTGATGAAGGACACCGAGGCAGAGAAGGAAGAGGAGAAGAGTGGATTGAGAGGTATGTTTTTAGGTTTTCCAATTAACCTGATGTGGATTTGCTCTGGTCGTGTGTGAAATTGGTGAGTATGAAGATAGTAGATGTAGCAGTAGAGTGAATTGAATAATACATTATTTGGGGTTTCCTGGTACCTGCGGCTAAGTCTACTTCTGTTTAATAACACGATTCTGATAACACTTGAAAATTCAGTAGTGCCCGTGGGTAGTGTGTACACTGTTACTAATGGCCAAGTAGAAGTCGATGATATGATCTTATAATCGGTTTTTCAAGTTATGGTGTATTAATTTTGTTATATCTAAGTTGGAATTGATTATACTGGTAGCCTTCTTTTTTTACAATGGTTGTCACGCATGATCTTAGTCTCTTTTAGGTTGACTTTAACTCCATGAGACTTATCAGATATGTTGGTTATATGAGTTTCATATTCGTAAATACAGGAAATGCAAGGTATATAACTGTCAAATTCAGTTGAAGAATTCAGTCTGTGTGGATCCGTCTATTTCAGGATTAGGATTTGAATGATTTTGATCTGGGGTTTACATGTGGGTTGTAATAAGAATAGCTTGTTGTCTATGTTTGATGAGGAAATTTTTTTGTGGTTGTTTTCTAAAACAGATTAGGTTTTTTCTAAAATTATTTTTTTATATGAGATAAAATAGATTAGGTATTTCACGAACATGCATGCTGCAAGCCTTTTGAGGTTTTTAATTTTGAAAAAAGCAAAATGTTATGTGGATATCTATTGTTATGTATCACTCGAGTTAGTTATTAGCACCTTGGAGTGTACCAACTCCAGGAAATGTCATCGACTTCCATGAGAACAAATTTTGGTGGATGATTGGAGAGTCACTTGATACCTCTTTTTGTATGGTATTGTTAATCTGAGACTGAACCTTGGCTTGACTGATTTCAATCTTTTTACAGGTCCAAACAGAGGTAATGGCCTTGATCTTGAGAACTACTCATGGACTCAAACACTTCAGGAGGTTACTGTCAATGTGCCGGTACCTAAAGGAACCAAGGGAAGGTTTGTGGCTTGTGACATAAAGAAGAACCATCTGAAAGTTGGGCTGAAGGGCCAACCTCCAATCATTGATGTAAGTATGCATGTACCTGGTTGATATGCGAAATTGTTCCTATACATGTGGTTCTACTGCAATATCTTGTGGCTTGCCTCAATCTTCCATTTGACTCTTTCAGGGAGAGCTCTACCAGACCGTGAAGCCTGATGATTGCTATTGGAGCATAGGTATGTCTCATATGCTTACAGATGAAATCACACTTGCTTTGTACTTTTTATGTATTCATGTGTTTGTCAATGCATCTTGTTGAATGCTCACCATTTAACCTTGTGATTTCCTGAAATTTTCTGTCTCATCTCTCATGAAATTCATATTTATCATCATCTGTTTCTGATGAGATCTTTATTTGTTCACTACATGTGTTTTGCAGAGGATCAGAGTGCTATCTCCATACTCCTGACCAAGCATAACCAGATGGAATGGTGGAAGTGTGTGACTAAGGGGGAGCCCGAAGTTGACACTCAGAAGGTTGAGCCTGAGAACAGTAAGCTATCTGACCTCGACCCAGAAACCAGACAGACGGTTGAGAAGATGATGGTAACACACTCTTTTTCCTTTTTGTATTCCATGTCACGCTTAATGTTACCTGGAATTGTGCTGCCTATAAATTTACTTGATATAGTTGTTCAGGGTCTACCAGCTCTCTTATTCATGGCTTGAATTTCTGTAATTTATTTCCATTGCAGTTCGATCAGAGGCAAAAATCAATGGGTTTGCCCACTAGTGATGAGATGCAGAAGCAGGAAATTATGAAGAAATTCATGGCAGAGGTAAAGTAGTATACTATGATTTTTACCCGCATGCTCTTCACTTATAAGGATTTACAAATGCTGATCTCTCGGTTCTGTTGCAGCATCCAGAAATGGACTTCTCGAAGGCGAAATTTTCTTGAAGAAAAGAATCTGTGTTACGACTTTTCTGCGTGGAAGGTAGAGCTTTGCTCTGTGTCATTGTGGATGTAAACAGTAGAACATTTTGATGCTGAGTGTGTAGTATGACCTCTTTTGTAAGGATCAAGAATGTTACTGGTAAAGCTTATGGTATATAATTCTTAATTCCAGCTTATGCTCGTGCATAAAATATATCGTGTCTGGTTCTCCGGGGGCCAGCTTGCTATCTTGTTAGGTCAGAATGGTCTGAGATTCGCGTCCAATGAGTGTTCTGCTTCGAGATCATGAGTGTTGTGTCGCACTGCAATCGTACAATGCCAGGTGGCTTTTTACTGGGTGGTTGTGTGTGGCTGTCTGCCGGTTTCGGTCTGCAGGATTAGAGCCATGGGAGGCTGGACTCCTGGGACTGTGAGGGGGCACATATGGCTGCTGCATGAACCGGGTTCAGGCTTGGTTAAGGAGTTTAGATTAATCCTGGGTGCAACGTATGCCTCCTGGAAGATGAAAAGATCCAGAAGCTGAGATCATCTAGTGTGTAATGGTCCACTTGAAGTTCAGCTCGAACCGCTGCAATGGAGCCATGTGTTGCTCAAGGCCCCCCTAGGGGACAGGGGAGTCTCCATCAGCTGTCCTTTTCCATAAAAAGTAAAGAGGGGGACCAAAAGAGGAGGATCGAAGGCTATTAGACAATTGTCCATTTCCGGGACTAGAAGGCACCTGCAAAATGGAAGTGTGCCCATGGCCCCCACTTTGTCTTTCTTGCTGGAGGTAGTCTTCCACAAGATTCTGCGTTAGTGTAATGCATCACAGTATAGGAAACCCTCTCTACTCCAAACAAGTTAGATCCAATGAACGACAATACTCAGTCGACCGACCTCAACCATGCTCAAAACTTGGTGCTGGCCCTCAACAGTTTTATGAATTTTGCAGCCGCCCGATGAAGGATCCCAGTGCTTTAAATATCGAGCTTAGATCTGAACAGAGTCCGGCCTGATGAAGCGGAAAACAGAACCCATAGACAGAATTTAGCTTGACCTAATCAAAAGGATTCCTTCCCAAAGGATAAGCGGAGGGATCCTCCACGAAGAAAGCACAAATTCCATTCGTGATCAATTCGACAGGGCATGCCTGACAGGACAGTTCCCACTTCTCTTGTACGGGGTGCCCACAGAATTACTCATTATCGTGGTTTTCTTTTCCAGTGATTGAATGCATTTTTGAAAATTAGGTCATTTTATTAAGGGGGGAAAGAAAAAACAGCTTCATACCATCCTAAAGGAATCTTCCTTGAGGAGATTTTATGTACAGTGACTTATTCTCTTCATATCGTATTGGATTGAGCAGTTGAACAGTTCCAACCTCCCCGAGCAAGGACGT
The DNA here is from genome assembly GCA_900006705.1 of Sonneratia caseolaris. NCBI lineage: Eukaryota > Viridiplantae > Streptophyta > Magnoliopsida > Myrtales > Lythraceae > Sonneratia > Sonneratia caseolaris. The sequence goes on along the minus strand of CXYZ01003352.1, from coordinate 4,662,245 downwards.
AACCACGACGAACCTCCCTTGTGGCACAAACGTGAAACGAGCCATCTCCATAATTGAGCCTGCAATTGCAGCTAGCGGAAACGAATGGGGAGTGACTCGATTCAATTCATCTTTCTTACCTCACAAAGCTCCAAGTCAACTTCGGCTAGGTGTCTAATCATTGGACCTTTCAACTGTGGCGTTCATGAACTTGTTGGCGGCACTCCAAGAAGCTACCTTAAACCAGAAGGAATGGGAACGGAGTCGATTCGATCCGATTAGTACTGACCCTAATTAGAATGAACGATGTCGGGTCCGATTCCGAATATTCCTTTAAAATGAAAATTAAATAAAAAAAAAGAGAGAGAAAAAGGAAACTGATCATGCCAAGCTCCAAGGAGTGGGCCCCTAATGCATTCATGCCCATCGTTTATTCCTCCAAAAATTAGAGAAAAACAGAAAACCCACTAACGACACCCCAGTCGGGAAAACCTGTCCGACTCACTCTCGTTCATATTTCTCCTACTTAGGTTCCACCTTGGCCAGTGATGTCTTGCCAGCTTTCATGTAATCATGCCGACATTCTTTGAGCGGCGTAGTGGATCAAACCATGGGCAAATCCTAACATTTCCTCCACGCAAGAGAGCTCAATATATCTCAACACGCACGGTGGTATCCAAATCTGAGTTAGGGCTTCCCAGTGAAATTTCCAGACACCCACCAACTTAGAGCTCCACTCGTGAGAATCGAATCCAAATTATTGAACAGTCTGATACCAAGTTAAGAGATTACACATGCATGCATGCGATTCTTGCAGTGGCTATTCCCTTTCCGGGTTGACATGAAGATCTCGCTGACTGGCGTAGCCTTCACCTTTTTGGTGTTCCTGCTATTCAGGGTTTACTTTACAGCCCAGAGCCAACTCCATGTTCCTCCACTGAATCAGTTCACTTTCAATCTCGAGAGCTCTTTTATGCTCCTTTTGGGCAGTCGCACACTCCTCAGAGTGGAACCTGTCCAGTCGAATCCCTCACGCACGCAAACACGAAATATGTTTCTATTACCAGAGAGTACTCCCTCACCGACCCCGGGAATGGAAGGGGGCCCGAGTGAATCCGGCTCAGAAGAGGAGACTATTTCTCGACAGTTAGGTCCCGTATTTGCTATGGATTTAGTCGTAGACCCGTCGCTTAAACAAACTACAGTACTTGCAAGAGTCTGTGATGACAACTGGCTTGCGTACGTGGTTATTGCTCGGAGAAAGTTTCCTCCACTGGATGTAAAATATTGGTCTTCGCCATGCCCACTACGAAAGAAAGGAATCTTGGACATTTTCCATCAAATTGGAACCCACGGTCTATTATTTTATTCACTCTCAGTATTTGATGTGTTCCTTCACCGCTCCCTCTCCTAAGCTTTCCATCACAGTGACGAGCCCTTTTGTCCCCTTCTAGATGTGATGTTTATCGATTCGGGGGGGTGGTCTCTCTCCCCGTTCCTTTATGAAACGATTTCGAAATGATTTTTCTGGGTTCGGAACTTACATTCAACTAATGATTCTATCACAGGCACGGTCAAAGCTGCTGGTTGTAGGTGCAATTTCTGCAGCAGCACAAGTTGCAACGAAGGCATTCACAGGAAAGCCCACGTTTCCACAGTAAAAGACCATTAAGTGCCAAAATAGGAAGGGCCGCAAAGGAATAACAAAATAATGATAAACAAAAGGGGAATCGAGTGGATTGGTGAGATCCCTCCATTGAAGCTCCCTCGAGAGCACTTGCTTTCTTTCAATTTTCTTGAATTTTGTCTGCGGGAATATCCGCCATCTTCCTTATCTTCCATGAATTTACTTCGGCTTCGGCTTCGGCTTCGGCTTCAACTCCATCGTGTTTTCATTTTCACTTCATTTGTTCCGGAAATCTTCCGGTGGAAAGAATGACAAGAAGATGAACTGCTCTTCAGGAATTTGACCTTGCGCATGGGCATAAAATCAAATTACACGACAGACCACGCAAATAGAGTCTAACAAGTGGTGAAGATTTTTTGTCGATATTTGTCGAATTACAGTAAATAAACAAGTGGGAAAAAAATATGGAAAAAAGTCCAATTGTAACATTCATTTTTGTCCTCTTTCATTTGTTTGTCCTTATTATACTCGCTTTACATGCATTATATATGCATTCCTGCTCTTTGCTAGTTGCTCAGACTCTCCAATCAACCAATAAGGCATTAAAAATTCTGCGTCTTTTTCTGTGTCTCAGCAGCAGAGCCATCCCTATTTGCCCAAGAAAAAGAAAAAAAAAAGGCAGAGCAGTCTCTGGGCAATAACTGTAGTGGGGGCACTCTGTTCAACATTCAAGAAGGTTGTTTTGTTGCCCCCATTATCTTGGGAACTGTCCGTCGAGATCTTTGGTGCTCTTGTACTCGGACAACATTGAGGGGATTGGGGAAGAAAAGAAAGGGAAAATGTACGCAGAGACAGATCTTCTGTTCCCTTGCTTCCAGAATCTCTCCCCAGAAATCCACCTATTTGAGGAATTCTACAGAACAGAGAAGCCCAATGCTTCTTTGGTAATATCTCCGCTCTCTCCCCTTCCTAATCCATTGAGCATTCTTGTTTTAATCGTGGTAGAGGTAAATTTTCTTGATTTGAACTTTGTGTTTGATTAACTGCTCGTGTTTCGGTTGAATCTGTTGGTGTTTTTTTGGTCAATCTATTGAAGCTGCTGGAAGCGAAATGATGAAGTTGATGGCTGCAAAGGTCGTTTCTTGATATTTTTAGTAGCCACAGGATCTTGTTAAATTTGAAAAAAAAAAATTCCCCTTTCCCGGGAGCCCCTTTTTAAGATTTCGTGTATCCGCAATACCTCGGAGCGAACATGTGATACTTGAGTTTTCAGAGAAGAATCAGCATATATGAAGAAATATCCTCAGAAATCTTGAGTTCTCTTTTGTAAAATGGCATGGTGGACTTGTGTTGACTTTGTGGCCTTTGATGAGGTCTAATGGCCATAGAACATATAGAAGAAGCAAAAGGGTGAAAATGGCGTTCTTTTTTCCATCGAAGGAAAGGGTCCAACCTGTCCTTTGGATCATATTTAGGGTGAAATGGGATTTCTGCGGTATTTATGACATGGTTAGCTGTAAGTAAAGGTGATGGAAGCTTGTAAAGGTCTACCGTTTTTCCCAGTATGCACCATCCTTTTTCCCCTATGTATGCACCAGCTCCCCTTGACCATGTATTTTCTCCTTTCACAGTACTCAAACAGGGACTTAATAGAAAAAGATGCCGATCGAACTTGACAAGTTTATCTTGCTTGACTAAAGATGCAGCTCATCACAAATTTTTTGCTTGAAAATAAACGGTTTGCGCAGACCTACTGTCAAATTTCACTAGTTTTTCTACTTCTGTTCAATGCTTTTTCGTCCTTTACAGCACTGTTTAAATAAACATCGATCTCATTCCCTGTCTTGTGCTGCCACAGAATGACGTGGTTCAAGCCTCTACTATATCAGAGTATGACCTTGGTGGAGAAGGTGATCTCTTCAAAGCTCCTAAACCCATAATTGAAGGACCTTTCCTGGGGGCAGATCCAATGGCATCAGCAATCTCAATGATCGCATGTGGACCCAAGGACTTGGATGCTCACCAAGGCCTCGAGAACGCAATCCTGAGTGAGGCCTTCTATGAGTGCAGGAAAGATCTCTTAGCAAAGGCTGCAATTGAAGACACTCCGGTTCCTGAGCTTATGGATATGAAGAACAACTCACTCGAGCCGATTGACGAGGATGGATCTGATGACAAATCAGGGAATCTTCCCTTCCAAAAGAGCGTTAGCTCAAAATGTTTGAGCTCAATGGAAGGGTTCAAATGGTCAGCAGCATGTACGCCAAGATTTCTGGACTTCTCAGGAGTTGATCTTGAAGCTGTTTATGGGATGAGAAGAGCCTTCAGTGAGGGAGACATAAAGGTCATAATTCTATTACTCTCCATTCATATCTATTAATTCAGTATTCTCTCTCTTGAAGGCCCGGAAATTCTAAGAGTAATACAGTCAGATGCCTAAACTTGGCATGATATCGTTCCATGCTACTTTAACGAGACTGCAGGGTTCCGGAGGAATCTTCCATCTATCTATGCTTTTCTTGATGCTGTCACTAATCTTATAGGCGTCTATTCCTGTAAGTTAATAGATCAGAATCATAGAATTCATTCCGGGGAATATTCCTTGGGTTTTGAAGGGTTTGAGCTGGCAAAATATAGTCAATTCAGTAACAAAGCAATCGCTTTATGTGATTGAGTTTTTTCCCCTGTTTACTTCCAGACTCTTGGGATTGGCAACTGCAGCTCCAAGGAGCGCAAGGAAAAGTTATCGAGGTACCGAAGCAAGAGGACCAAGAGGAACTTTGGCAGGAGGATCAAGGTAATCCGATTCGCTCGATCGGTTTCCCTGTTGTCTTTCTGGATTTCTCCTAGGAGATTTATGAAAGCCCTTCTCTGGTAGACTTACGAAACTGCGTTCAACTACAGTATGCCTGCAGGAAGGCTCTCGCTGATAGTCAGCCTCGGATCCGAGGAAGGTTCGCAAAGACTGAGTATGGAACTTCCAAGAGGCAGTAGCTGTCAGTCTGCAGGGAGGAATGGCAGTTGGAGACTCAAGTCAGGAACTCTACGCTGTTCAACGGGCGAGGACCATGAATCACCTGAAATTGTACATGATCATCCCTCGTCATGTCCCAGTGGTCAATTTCTCTGTCAAGATTCGAACTCGGAGGACTTTGGTGCTGTACATAGCGTATCGAATAGAGGCAACTAATGGCCACTAAAATGTACATGCTGATCTGCCCTGCTATGGAAATGTCAAAATAATGTGCTGATGCAACTCTTTCTGCTTCTCCGGGAAAACTTGCGAAAATAATTTCAGACGCTTATGAAACGGACCTTCCTGACTTCTCNATAATGTGCTGATGCAACTCTTTCTGCTTCTCCAGGAAAACTTGCGAAAATAATTTCAGACGCATATGAAACGGACCTTCCTGATTTCTGTAAACTGATCGCAATCTATCTTCGTGCTCAGGATTTCTTGTCGTCCCGTGCTATGCCTGGCCTGATGTCCTTAGTATTGGGTTTATTCTTTCGCTGTAGGCTTTCCCAAAAGTTGCCATTGTTGACTCGTCGTTGATGATGGACGCTTCATACAAGAACGGGAAACCGCTCCCTGCCGACTGAGTGATCCCTCATGTGTCTGGATGATCTGATCATCGAACCGAATTCCTGAACTACCGAATCCGGCCGGCGTTTGGTCAGACAGAATCCGTGCAATCATATAGCCAGACAGAATCCGTGCAATCATATAGCCCGAACCGTGTCACTGATAACAAGAGAGACTCGGAGACCTGTAAAATGTGGTGTTACCGCACTTCGACATAGTCTTGATGTGGACCTTCCATCGGTCGTTGACCGACTTAGGCCGCGACTCACCCACCCCACGTTATGAAAGAAAGTTCCACTCGTTTTTACTGTCTTTGCCAGTGCGGTGCTTAAAAGGACTATCTTGACAGATTGCCAAGATCTTTAGCGTTCTTCTTCCCCCTTTATCATAAGCTCTCTTATCTTTCATCGATATGATCTTCGGGAAGTAATGGGTCTCGNTCTTCCCCCTTTATCATAAGCTCTCTTATCTTTTTCATCGATGTGATCTTCGGGAAGTAATGGGTCTCAATTAAGATTCTTTCTATTCATAATTGTCGGACAAACTCTATTCAAGACAAACGATGATATCCTCCATTTTAGCTGATGCGACACAATGAGAGCTCGCTCTTCTATCCATCAAATCAAAGCGGCCAAAAGAAACCATGCGAGCAGCTTGGTTCGTTGACTCAGTCCAAACTCATTCAATGTCTGCCGCGTGCGTGAAGCCGAGGAAAGCTTCGTGCGGTGCCCTGTCAAAGAAAGCTAAGTCCCTTCCTTCCTCGAACCGAGAAGGCGGCTTCACAGATCTCGAACGGTGAACTAGACCCCTGATCTCTGATTATTGACTTGAATTCTTGGAAATTCTCCACTGCCCAGTTTCGTTGGATCCCCTAAAAACCCGAACCCTAATAGATAAGAGCAGGTCCCGCTTCGAGCTCCGTGGGATAACTGATCAGGTTCGAGGTGCTGCACTGGGAAGCAAGCACTAAGGAGCAATTTCACAAGCCAAACACAGGCAGACCCACCGGCAATGTCCTGTCAAACTTGTGGACCCAAAACTTTCCCAAACTCTCAGTTTCGTCGACCCAAGAAAAGGAAAACACAGAAGCTTCTACATCCGATGGCCAAATTCCAACGGAAAGTCATGTACTTTTTTTTTAATTTTTCAAAATATAGATCAACCACAACCATTTTTACGGATGAGACTCCAATCCCGGACCCCAACTCTTGACAAAGTGAGGAATCATCGTATTCATCCGACCGGGCTCAACCAACGGCTGTTTTCAGCCACCCAGTAAGATCCTTCTACCACCGCTATGCAGATCAAGAAAACGCCCGCAGTAAGGGAGAGAGACGAGAGAGAGAGAGAGAGAGAGAGCAGAAGATCATTGGAGAAGACATGGAGAAATCATCAAACTTCGACCTCTGTCCCATAATATAATAGAATAACATATGTTCACCAAAATCATATCATCAAACAAAGACATGGACGACCCGTTAAACAATTTGTCGATTACCCTCAAGGAATTACGTACGAGCCAGAGAGATGACTGCTATGATTAGAATAATAGCTGCCCCCACTCAATAAGAGATTGCAGGGATTGAACAGTTCAAGAGTCAACATTGCGCTGCATCCTTCTGTCTGATGAAATTTGACCTTCTCCCTTCAATTCGCTGCACAGCAAATTACCGACGATCCCATCTTTTGTATCCAGTACTCATCCATGCTCGCCCTCAGGTATGCAGTAGTTCTTCATCTGACGGAGGATATCGATGCACTTGTAAGCCCCCGGTTTGATCGAGCAGCAGAATCTCCTGTTTTGATAGAGAGGAAGCAGCTCGGAAACGAAACATTTCGACTTCTGCAATGGTCGCAAAGATGAACCAAGAACCGCCCCGCCCAGAAAGAATCGCACAAAACTTAGAGCAGAAAGGGCAAAAACAGAGTGGACAAATACGAAGCAAAATCAAGAGAAAAAACACCTGATTGGCATATTTAAAAATCAAGTTGACGAAGACCCAAAAGAAAACCAAACCGCACAAAAAAAAAGATCGTAACTTTCTGTTTCAAAACAGCTCGAACAAAGAAACGTGCGGGAAATTTTTCGACTTGCAGAGCGAGGGACGAAACTCTCCATGGATCGACGCGAGGCCATCGACAGATTCTCAATCCCGCAACATGGCACGTGTCGAACTTCATCGACAAGATCCACTGAAGCATAAAAGAACACCATTCCCCGTGGAACCGAATTCCATGCAGAGGAGAAGGGAAAACGCAGTTATAATAATGTTAACAACGACAGATCATATGTAATCAGACAAAAAGAAACACCGTTCATGTGCCCTTCGAAAATTTCGTGTACACCTTTTATTGCTCCGACTCCAATGAAACTCGTGTACTTCACCAACCTCCGACTTCTGCCACTAAAGCAGAGATGCATCAGAGACAGAAGACACAAGGTAAACTGGTTCCCGTCGCAATGCATTTCTCGAATTGTTCAGAACCAGGAGAAGAAGACGATGAAATCGATTGAAACACGAGGTCGTTGGAATAGACAAAGGAATAACCAAATTGGATTTTATAATCTCCCCTGCACGCGATCTCGCTCATGTACACGCACAAGATAACGCCGACCCTCTCTCTCTCTCTCTCTCTCTAACTCTGCCTTCACTTTCTCTCACTAAAATTCTCGCATAAACTGAATATTTTTCCGAATTAGCGTAAAAAGGGAGATAGTTTTGGAAGGTGAAGAACAAGGACGACGACAAGAAGAAGAAGAAGAAGAAGAAAAAGGGCTTTGCATGATAGCAATTGACGAATAAAAATTTGTATTTTTTTATAGGTGGTTATGTTTATCTTCTACTCCTTGTATTCAGTGAAGCAGTTGAAGAAGAGGGCTCTCAATTGAATGGATCTTTGATTCGCGGGGTCTCTTCTAATTTGATTGTCTGNTATTCAGTGAAGCAGTTGAAGAAGAGGGCTCTCGATTGAATGGATCTTTGATTCACGGGGTCTCTTCTAATTTGATTGTCTAGCTCCATTCCCTTAGTCTAGGTCGTATTCCTGTATGTAATCTCCTTCCCCTGGGAATTCGTTGTGAATTGCTTTCGTGGGTCGATCAAATTTGCTCTGTTCCTTGAGTTCTTCGCTCGACTTAGGGTTCATTAGGGTTTACAGAATTGGAGTGTCGATGTGAGATTGAGCTGTCGTTCTGATTGTTTGACGAGAGGTGGTGGGAGGGATGATAATCAAGAAGAAGCTGAAATCTCAAATGCCGAGTCTCAAACGGCGCAGACTCGGCAGCAGCAACTCGGTGAACGGTGACTCTTTGGCTCGGAAGAAGACTAAGCTGAGCAACGGCCATTACTATCCTCTTGACCTCCTCGGAGAGGCGGCCGCAGGTATTCTCCCGGGGATTGTTGGGGCGAAGGTTTTTGCTGCTTCATGGTGCTCCGAACTCTCCTGCCCTGCTTCCGAGCTCAAGCAGAAACTAAATGGCGGGAATTCTGCAGCTGGACCGAGGAGTTCACAGGCTACAGAGGATTCTTCCCGGCTGCCTCTTGTCAGGACTTCCAGAGGGCGAGTCCAGGTGTTGCCTTCTCGGTTCAGTGACTCGGTAATTGATAACTGGAGGAAGGACACGAAGATTAGTCTGCAGGATTACAGCTTGGACGAAGATTATGCAGTTCCAAGCAGTAGGAAGGAAAAATCCCGTCAAAAGTCAGTCAAGACTGTTCGTAATGGTGTGAAGAGTCGGATAGTTGAGCAAGATCTCGGTTTTGAGTACTCCGGGAATGGTACATTGTTCTTGGAAGGAGATAGAGAAGAATGCAGGCGCAGGAATTTCCACTTTACGAAGTACTCTTCTAGTTCTAGGAGCTCCCTCACTTCGTCACATGAGCATTACAATGAGTGGACATATGAGTCTGCTGACGAGCCAGTTTATGATTTGCGGGAGGAGAATGGTGGTGGAAGGGAGGATGGTTTATATGGGCCAGAAGATTTTTATTCAGGGGATATTGTTTGGGCGAAGTCAGGGAAAAGTGAGCCCTTCTGGCCTGCAATTGTGATTGATCCGATGACACAGGCTCCTGATCTTGTACTGAGGGCTTGTATAGCTGATGCGGCTTGCATTATGTTCTTTGGGTACTCCGGCAGTGAGGACCAAAGGGTATGTGCTGTGACTTCCTTTATTGCCCTTTCTTTCTATAATTGGACATATACTGCTAAAAGCTATAATTCTCAGCTTTAAAGTCCTTTGATGGTCATGAACTGTTGGGCAGGATTTTGCATGGGTCAAACGTGGAATGATATTCCCCTTTCTCGAAAATGTTGGCAGGTTTGAACATGTTGATTCTCTTTCATTGTTGTTTTGGATCATCAGTAAATAACCCTTCCCTGAGCCGAAATTGCAGTAATGATAAGGAGAAAAAGAAGCTGAATCTACTATTTGCAGGTTTCAAGACCAGCCTGAATTGGAGGATGGCAAGCCAGGTGATTTCCAGATAGCATTAGATGAGGCCTTTTTAGCAGAAAACGGGTTCACTGAGAGGTTGACAGAGGATATAAACTTGGCTGCTGGTAACACGATGATGTATGATTTTGATTATGGGGGGATTGTGGAGGCTACTGGGTCAAATCAAGACCAAGAGTTTCATGACCTGGTGATTTCCCTTTTACAGACTTTTTGGCTTATTATTTGTTGAAGCAACTGCTGTGTCTGATGCTCTCAGCTCAATCTAGTGACCTGGACTTCAGATGTTTAGATTCTTGTCAGTGATGAGTGGCTTTCATGACGTTTAGCTTTCTCATTCAGGATTTATCTGGGATCAGGAGAGGCTCACAGCATTGTGAGGGCTGTGGGGAGGGTATTCCTGTCAGAGATACAAACAAAGCCAAGCATTTAATACCTGGAGAGCAATCTCTGTGCAAGACCTGTGCCAGGGTCTGTGTGACATATCTTGTCCTCTCACACCAGTTCGGAAACTTTCAGATGCTGATGTCAAACTCTTTGACTTGCTTGTTGTAGTTGATGAAGTCAAAACATTTCTGTGGCATATGCAAGAAGATTTGGAATCATTCAGATAGTGGAAGTTGGGTGAGGAGACCTAACTATTTAAGGAGTTTTAACAGGCGATTACTTCTTGGAGTTATCTTAGTTATTCAAACTGCCCTGTTCTTTAGGTTCGTTGTGATGGCTGCAAAGTATGGGTTCATGCTGAATGTGACAAAATCTCCAGAAAACATTTTAAGGTGCATAAACCATATTGTCCCTTGTTTGTGTTTGCTGTAGTTATTGCATTCTCTGATTTCAGACCCATCTAAATATATCTTATCTTTTCTGATGTTGAAGCACTTGGGAAGTGCTGACTACTACTGCCCTGGTTGTAGAGCAAAATTTAATTTTGAACTATCTGATTCAGAGAATTTGCAGTTTAAATTCCGGTGGGTGCATCAACTTGCTATATATCATACTGTTGACTTGATTTTCAGTTCCATGCATGCTGAATCTTTAATAATTGTTGTGCTTTCTGGTGCAGAAAGAACAAAAATGGGGTTCATCTTCTGATGCCTAACAAGGTTATAGTGGTCTGCACTGGTATTGAGGGAATATATTTTCCAAGTCTACATTTGTAAGTACAGCAGTTGCATATTGGCATTTCTTTATGTTGGTTTCGTGTCACACAATTTACCTTCTATAAATTGTCTGATGCACTTCAATGGGAAGTAGTCTGATTTAAACCTGTGCTGGAAGAAATTTGGAGGAATGGAAGATATCAAACTTTAACATCATCTACTTTACAGAGCTCACAGAACTATCCCCAGTTTTTCTGTGTATCTGGAAATATCACAAAGATTATCATAAGTGCATGCTATTAAATCACAAGATGGAAATAATGGGAAATCTGCGTACATAACCTATGTACTGACTTCCACAATCACTGGTGTAGCTTCAAGCTCAATTCTTTAAAAAATATAGGTTTGATTTAATGATTAAGTTTTCCAAAAATTTTACTGGATAAAGATATTAAATGAATTACATTTTCTTTGTTAAGCAAAACTGCTCTATTGCAGGGTTGTTTGCAAGTGTGGGTCTTGTGGGAGCAAGAAACAAGCACTCAGTAACTGGGAAAGACATACAGGCTCGAAGTCAAGAAATTGGAGAAACAGCATCAGGGTAAAGGGTTCAATGTTACCACTGGAGCAATGGGTCAGCATAAATCATCCCTTTCCCCTTAAAATAGTCTTTTTTCCTCGGAACTTAAACATCAAGTATCAAATAGTTATCAGCTGAAAACTAATTGGTTCTTAAATACAAAAGCTTGGAAGCTATTTACCTCTTTCTTTACAAATGCATGGCATTCCATTTCAATGGGATCTTATTTGGATCTGCAGATGCTGCAATTGGCTGAGAATCATGAGAAGGGTCTGTTTTCTACTAAGCCTAAGCGGCTTTCCATGAAAGAACGGAAGCAGAAGTTATTGTCTTTCCTGCAAGGTATTTCTGTCTGTCATACAGTATATAAATTTCTTGGATCCTTTGGGTTGTATATTTTTCTCCTGCCTTTTTAGGATAATTCTGACATGGATTAGCAAGCGAACTAACTTTGTCATAATTTTGCTGAGGCAGAAAAATACGAACCTGTCTATGCTAAATGGACAACAGAACGATGTGCTGTTTGTAGATGGGTTGAAGATTGGGACTACAACAAGATAATAATTTGCAACAGGTATTGTCAATATGAAACTCTCCTGTGTTAAAAGGTTGTCTCCTGTCCTGAATCAGATAAAACTAACTCCTAATGTGCTTGGAGACTTCACTACTGATAAGTTCTTTGGCTTTGTTCAGTTTTTTATTTAACACAGGTATCATTATCTATTTTGTTCAGATGTCAGATAGCAGTCCATCAAGAATGTTATGGAGCAAGAAATGTTCGTGATTTCACATCTTGGGTCTGCAAGGCCTGTGAAACACCTGATGTCAAGAGGGAGTGCTGCCTTTGTCCTGTCAAAGGTAGTGTCCTGGGTTATGGTTTTGCACTATTTAACTATGTCTAGAGTAATCAAAAGTGGCTTCTTTTAAGAAATCTGTTGGGATACATCCTGTTCTTCTAAAAGCATGGGAAAAAAGCTGACCATTTAAATCTCTACCGAGTTATAAGAGTAGATGTTGGTGTATCCTATTCTTTCCCCCTCCATAGGTGGTGCATTAAAGCCAACTGATGTGGAAACACTATGGGTACATGTCACTTGTGCATGGTTTCGGCCTGAAGTTGCTTTTGCAAGTGATGAAAAGATGGAGCCTGCTATTGGGATCTTAAGCATCCCATCAAGTTCTTTTGTTAAGGTCAGCTCTTGATGTTACTGCAATTTGAAAGATTTTTGTTACACATCTTGTTTATGGATCAAATCTTCTTTTGGTAACTGATTTTGGAGGATATAGATGTCTTACAAGCAATACATATGGCCTTTTCTTTTGTTGTTTGTGCTTCAGGTATGTGTCATTTGCAAGCAAATCCATGGCTCGTGCACTCAGTGTTGCAAGTGTTCAACCTACTACCATGCAATGTGTGCTTCAAGGGCAGGTTACCGAATGGAGGTTAGTTTAGTTACTGACAGATATTTATGGATTGGTTGCTTGGTGATGCTACTTATGATTATCTTGAAGATCTTTGAAGCTTAAAGGAGGAATAGCTGAAACTTATGAATGTCCTACATAATTGTGAAAATATGTACTTCATTTCCCATGTAATATGAGTAATGATTCCATCCATACACATCATGCTTGTGAAGTTAATCTGAGTGCTGCTTGGCTACAGTTGCATTGCTTGGAGAAAAATGGGAAACAGATCACAAAGATGATCTCGTATTGCGCTTATCATCGGTATGCTTCTACTTGTCCAATCCCCTTACGAGTAGGAAAACCTTTCTGCTGAGGAAATGAGCCCTCTATCTTTTTCTATATATTTTCCCAGAAAACCTTGGCAACCTTTTAACCTGTTCGCCTTCTGTTTTATTTATGGTTGCAGAGCACCAAATCCCGATACAGTTCTCATCATACAGACTCCATCAGGTGTATTTTCTGCCAAAAGCATGATGCAGACTAAAAAAAAGGCAGGTTCAAGACTAATTTCATCTAACACAACAAAGCTTGAAGAGCTTTCAGCAGCGGAAGCTGATGATGTAGACCCCTTGTCTGCTGCAAGGTGTCGTGTTTTTACAAGATCAAAAAATAATAAGGTAGCAGATTTTGTAATCTTTCCAGTTAAAAGTATCTGAGTGTTGACTTAGATTGTCTATATGAGAGTCATGTTGCTCTGTTTTGGATTTTTTTGTCTTATTACTTTCAGTTTTATCTGATTGACAGAGGACTGAGCAAGGAGCAATTCCTCACCAAGTGAGAGGACCCTGCCATCATCTGTTGAGCATAATGAACTCTTTGAATGACCTTCAAGTAAAAACTCATATCCATCTTATGCAATGCTGCATCAGAGTCAGAATTAAGTCAAGTAAGTTTTATACAAAAACACTGATGAGGAATCTTGAAAATCATTACAGGATGTGGAGGAAATAAAAGCATTTTCTTCGTTCAGGGAACGGCTTCGTCATCTGCAGGCAAATTACTGCACTCTGATGCCATCTTTATGATAAAAGAAGTAGCCTTTTATTTGCTTTCTGATGGTTTTTGAATGTGTTTGTCCAGAGAACAGAACATGATCGGGCTTGCTTTGGGCAGTCAGGCATACATGGCTGGGGCCTTTTTGCACGGAGGAACATTCAGGAAGGAGAAATGGTATGCAGCTAGAGTACATTCACAAGTTGAAAGGGCTTATCAGAGCTCAAGAACTCCTAGATACCGTCATCACGTGGACTGACTTTCAAATCCTTTCAAGAGAGATGTCAAGGCTCTCTAGCTTCCGGTTATAATGAATGGTGACGTCTCATTAATATACGTCTTCAATTCACAGGTCATTGAGTACCGTGGGGAGCAGGTGAGACGTAGTATCGCCGACCTGAGGGAGGTCCGATACCGTTCACAGGGCAAAGACTGTTATGTGAGTCTCCTTTTTATGATCCTTTTTTGTATGTTCTTTTTATCCATCTTCAAATTGTGTCATATTCATCGCTGGAATCAGTGGAAATGTTAAACTTGTTGGAACACGGTGTGGATTGCAGTTGTTTAAGATCAGCGAAGAAGTGGTTGTGGATGCGACAGATAAAGGAAACATCGCTCGTCTTATTAACCATTCGGTAAGGTCCCTCCATTTGGATATCTGAGCATCCCTAGGCTCTTGTCTACTTCGTGGTTTATCTTGCAACTAATGGCTCTGATTTGATCCAAAAGGGGTCTCCTTCCAGATTGGGTCTAGCTTGACCATTTCTTGTTTTAAAACTTTTTACCAAGAAGATCATCTCATAACTGCTGTATCGTGCTTCTCTGGCAGTGTATGCCAAACTGCTACGCACGGATCATGAGCGTGGGTGATGATGAGAGCCGTATCGTCCTCATTGCCAAAACTAATGTAGCTGCTGGCGACGAGCTAACGTAAATTCCCTCTCTCTCTCTCTCTCTCTCTCTCTCTCGTGGAGTTTGTCGTTGATTTGCTCATCTTTTCGCCCTGATCCTTGCAGGTACGACTACTTGTTCGATCCTGACGAACCCGACGAGTTCAAGGTCCCATGTTTATGCAAGGCACCTAACTGCCGGAAATTCATGAATTAGATTAGATCCCCTCTTCTCACAGTTTTAGACTACACAGGCAAAACCCGATTTATTTCTCCGCAAGGGGACCAGCTAACCCTCGTTACATCCCCCCTCCATCACCATCACCATCACCACCACCACCACAATCCGTGATTTTTGTGAGAGAAAAAGAGGGGACAATACTTTTCCCTTTTACTTTCATTTTTATGTTATTCTCTTTCTGAACATTCTTTAAGCTCAATAAAAGCTGTGATGTCAACCCCCGGGTTGGTGTAAATTCACTGATGGGTGCCTTTCTACCTGTTCATCGGATGCTAAACAGAAGTAGTGAGATGAAAAGCATAGCATATATAGAAGCACAAAATCCATAGTCTCAANTGTGATGTCAACCCCCGGGTTGGTGTAAATTCATTGATGGGTGCCTTTCTACCTGTTCATCGGAATGCTAAACAGAAGTAATGAGATGACAAGCATAGCATATATAGAAGCACAAAATCGATAGTCTCATAGTGTACTTTCAGGAGATTGATGTATCCGACTTAAATTTGCCACCCTAGACTCATCATTGTCCGACTCGTTAGGCATTGATGCCTCAAGACCCTCATCACGAGAACCATCCTTATCTGCATAACCTGCTGCAATAATATTACCAGAAGCAGCCCCGGCCTTCTTCAGTGCCTCATGACCACCCACCAATTGAACATTGCCATCAATGGTTCCTCTAATTTCAATCCGCCGGGGGGCATCATCAGCAGAGTGTGGTGACTCCTTATTGCTAGCAATCGTTGGAAAATCCCCGAGTTTTTGCTCGGCTAGAGAACCTGCTGCTGGCGTCTCCACGTTCATCTCATCAGAGGTTAGAAGCGGTATGTCAGACATATTCTCATCAATATCCTCCATCACCTTGCCCTTTTCATCCTCATCCAGCATGTGGTCTCGCTCCTCTACTCTGTCTCCGTTAGTCAATAAGCCGACATCAAGGGGACCCAAATTGACAGAGGGAATACTGCCCCACTGTTCAAGCCTCTGCTTCTTGTAAATATTCATTGCCTTCTGCAGAAGCGTTAAAATTGATCAAACATAATAATGACATTTAGTTATAGAACTCAATTATTTATGATTGGATAAACCACAGGAAATGAAGCAGAAAGTACGTATTCAGTGTCAACATTTCCCCATCTAGAATACCTGAAGAACAGAATCATCTATAGCTGGGAACAGTAAACCTCTCACAAAGCCATCCCAACTTTCTTTCATAGCATTTCCATGACCCTATCATATGAAAAGTAAACAATTATATCACATCAACCAAAAGAAATTATAGAGATCAGAAAGAGAGATGGAGAGATATTTAAGTGGGAGAGATCCCCTACAACCTCCAAGTCCAAGACTATACGCATGGCAGGACTTTCATCGGCAGTACAATGTTCCCCACCCAGCATGCTCAGACATTGCTCATACAGCTGAGGATCAGTAAGTTCAGCGGAAATGTCGAGCTTAGAAAGGTAAGCACAGGACAATTGAGCTGAGGCATCAACTTCCACTGACTTGGAAGAAACAGGTCCTCGATCAGTGTCTGTTTTCAGAGGTGGTGACTTGATCACCTCTCCCTCCAAAGGAGGAAACTCCGGCCTCTCTCCAGAACTCTTAGCCTGAGTCTTTGGCTGGTGGTTACTACCACTGGTGGAACCATGACCCTTTGGGTCAATATCATCTCCTGAGACCTGAAGCCAATGCTCATCCTTCTTCAATGCCGAAGGTAAGCCCACAATCAAGTCACCATCTTGTCCCTTCCAGGGGTCTGAGTTGGTCTCCCATCCTTGATTATTCATTAGGTGCCTATTCTGATCCCAATCCGGGCCTCGATATAAGTGAGAGTCTTCCCTCAAAAGACCACTTCTCTCCCACCCATGAAACTGAGGAAGACCTGAAGAATCAATCATGTTCTGCCACCCAATGGGGCGCAGATGCCGAGGAAATCCATCAATATCAGCAGTATTGTAAGGTAGACCCGACTGATTAATTTCCATTGGAGGTCTAACACCATATAGAGGAGTAGGAAAATGTGGCATTATTGGTGGTGGAAAAGTCCCATGAGGTGGCCCATGCTGGAAAGGAACAAAGCTGTTTGGCACTGGTGAGGACCAGTTAGGGATGCCTCTCCAGTTGTTTCCATGTCCTCTTCCAAGATTGGGATCATTGTTTCTCCTGGATTGAAATTTTAGGGTAAGCTCTCTGGAAACAAACATTTGGAAGAATCCAAAACATGAGATTCTGTGACAGACCTAAGAGGTTGTGGAAGAATCCGAAAAGATGAATTGCTTGGACCTGATTTACTATTAAACGATAAATCCAGTTGAGAAGACTCATCTACTGCATGTCTCCCAATGGATGTCTCCCCACTAAATCTGCCTTCAGTGACAAGGAGATCTCTTCCATCAGTGAGACCACCGCTCCTCTTTCCTGTTCCTTCAGAATCAAGATTCCACCTGATGCTGGGCCGACTGGTGTGCCTGCCACGCTCAACACTGGTCGATGAGGGAGACCTCTCAGTCAAGCCTCTAGGCGATGCCTTGGATTCCTGAGACCTTTCAGCAAAAAATTCCTCAAAATAGCCATTGTCCAATTTGTTGTGTTTATCAAGAGGTGTATATGTCGAGCCTTTATCAACAAGTCTAGGGAAACCAGTTGATTCTCTAGGAGAGATTGCTTTGGACCAGCTGTCCTTTGAGGAATCTCTATACCTAGGGCCATCTTCAATTCCATGCCTGTGTTGAAGGTTTTTATCCAAATTAAATCAAAACATGGCAAGGGATATGCCAAAAACATAACATGCAAACAGCACACAAATTTAGGTAATACCTGTATTCATCTATTTCACAATGTGAACTAGAAGCTGGAGAGGTTCGACTTCTGCTACTACCAAGCACATTGTCATGATGGCCTTGACGTGGCAGAGATCTATGCCTATCATCTCCCTCAACTCTGATGCTGCCCAAAGAACTCTTTTCCATGTCAGAGCTTCGAGCTTTACCTTCTTTCAGTTTACTATAATGATAATCATCACGATCCTCAGGAGATCTTTTCTTTATCCTGTGATCTTTGTAACTGCTAGTCTGGTCATCATAATCTCTGTCCCGAACATAGTCACGCTCCTGTTCTCGATCATGGTCTCCTTCCTTGCCACGCTCCCAATGATGGTATCTTCCCTTTTCCAGAAGAGAAGAATGATCTCTTTTACGGTCTCGAATCCATTCTCGATCCCAGTCCCAATCATGATCTCCATCATGGTCACGATCCCCATCAAGATCCCGGTCATGATGCAGATCCTTGTCCCGGTCATTGTCCCTGCCCCTATCTCTGTCCTTGTCATGGTCACGGTCCTTATAACGACTACAGTTGATGTCAGGGTCATTGTCATGAGGTTTAGATTTTGTTGGTCGAATTTCTGCATACTGTTTTTCATCTCTCAAGTACTTCTTGCTAGATCTGCTTACACTATGATCTTTTGCAGGGTACTCATCTTTCTGCTTATCATATCGGTTCTTGGTATCCTTATTCACTTCCTCACGATACTTATCTCTATGGTGTTCATCCCTTGGTTTTTCATCTTTTTGTTTTCCCCCTCTAGCAGCATCGTCCCCAGAAAATGCATGTCTTTCCTTGGCATCTTCAACATCATACTGATGCCTGCCCATATCATTAAGACTCTCCCTCCTCTTCCGAGTACACCTCTCAGGGATTTTCTCTGAGGTTGTTGCCACCCTCAGATCTGGAAAAATAAATGAATTGACTGTCTTAGTTTACGCATATTACCATGTCGAGCTAAAGACTGCTAGAGACATAGTTGACACATACATGGAGATATATATATATATATATATATATAAATCTAAAGGAGAAGAACAAAAAATGGCTACTGAAACTGTAATACAAGTCTTCAAAGGAGACCAGCATTTATCAAGCATGCGATAGACAGCAAGTAAACAATGGGTAGAATACGTATTAAGACAGCAGCAGCCACCATCAAATCAAGGAATGACCTTTTGCATATATATTATGTCTTAAATATAATTGCTGCAGAATGGATAAAAAGCTCTGACAAGAGAACATTAAATAATATCTGAGGAAAACAAAATGCAGTAAGCATCAGATAGACTTGGCCAGATGGAGGACTTAGTGTTTATGACAATAAAAAATTTGTCAGCCAATCATCATTTTATGATTTGAACATTAAACTCGGAAATAATACAACCAAAGAACCACATGTAAGCTTTACAAGATTCAACAGTCCCAGAAAGCACTATCCAATCAGGCAGGACAAAAAAACTTAGCCTGAAATTTAAAATGCCCACAGCAATACAGACACCTCAAGCGAGTTGTGAAAGAAATTCAATTATTGAGAGCCGACCCAAGATAAAGACACAGCAACATGATTTTTAGGGAACCAAAATTAATAACTTAGATTAGAGAAACATGGACATAAAGCACAGGGTCCATATTCCAAATTACAAAAGGCACTATAAGCATAAGGGATCAATGAAAAGAAACGGACAAAAGTGAGAAGTCGATGCTCAGTAACGACTCTTATACCTTCATTTCTCAATTGGATAACTGGGAATCAGACTTCAAAGTTCAGCTGCTACCAGCAAGTCAGCAATTCGACAATTGCTGTAGATAGTAACATAATTCAACGCATTGCAAGAATCAAAATACACAATCCCATACCACATGCAGAGCTAATCAACCCACAACAAGAATGGAAACACACAATGTATGGATATTACAAGCAAACAAAAGGTTACCTTACCAGTTGCAATTTCTTGCCTTTCCTCCAATTTCTCAGCCCTGCCTTCCCTCTCCTTTCTCTCACTTTCTTTTCCATCCTTTCGATCCGCTTCTCTGTGCTTCTCACTCTTCCCACTTCTCCTCGCATCCTCATTTTCATCATCCCGCCTTCTACTCTTTGACTCCCCTGATGATTTTGGCCTGTTTGAATCCTCCTTATCACCGCCATTCCACCGGTCACTAACTCCATCGCTGAACTTCTCCTTCCGCCGCTTCAAGGAGCCGTGTTCCTCAGAGTAGTCCACATTTCCAGAGCCGTACACGTCCTTACCGTCCTTTGCCTCGGCCCTGCGCTTCCCACTGAGGCCAGAATCCTTCGAGACCCTAGAGACACCCTCCTCTCTCCCGCCCTTCCGCTCCCTCGAGCCCGACTCTTCATCCGAGTCCGAGTAATCCCTCATGCCCCTCGAACTGTGCTTGCTAGATTTGTGCCGCGAACTCCTCGGCATCTCCGACGCACGCGCACGATGAAAATCAGAACAAATAGCAAAAAAAAAAATTTTGATGCGCTACCGGGCAAAACCTCTCGACGGAGCTCTCGACTGGCAATCTGGAGTGACTGAATCAGGGACTTGAACAGAAAGGATATGGCCGTCAAGACATGAGAGTAAATTGAGCAGACCAGACTTTCAATTGGGGAAAACTGTAGGAAACCCTAATCAGAAGGCACAGCAGCAGGAGGATGGAAACACGAGGTGGCCGGAGATTAGCATCAAAGGTGAACAAAATTACAAGAAAGCCACGTGATGGGGTGAGACAGGGAGGGGGCGCGCGCAGCTGAAGAGGAAGAAGACTCACTGGCACTAGCCAGGGGGCCCGGGTGTAATGACCACGCAGTGGTAAATTTGGGGGCGGCTGGGTCTTGGAGACAAGTCAACGTGGAGGATAATTCGTGTCAGTTTGACGAGTTTACCCCTGAAGTTTCGAGTTTATTACCGGACTGGCTATCGCGCCGGATTTGCTGTTGTGCTGCTTACTACCAATGACATGTAGACACATGACACTGTCATGTTCGTTTCTATCAACAGGACATTATACTCGAAGGAGACTCACGTGCAAACAAGTCCCTGGGTTGGATAAGAAAAGTTTCAGTCATGGAGTTGGACTCAAAATTTCTTTTGGTATTATCATACTCGATACAACTATAGCAGATCCATAATCTCAGTTGATTGAAATTTACCATAGTACCTGCTAAATGAGTTATCCATAGTAATGAGGGAACGTAAAAAGGAAGCTCGATCAGTGTGAGTTGTGAGGTCAATTACAGGATAACTCAGTAGACAATGGCCCCGGGAACATGCCTCGAGCCTACGGCCCTTGAACCGGACCATCGAAGTTGGATTTTCGTTTAAGTTGGGGCTCGGCTCAACACCACTGGAATTTGCTAGATTCTTGGTCTTCCAACTGTCCCTGCTGCCATGTTCATCTCAACTTGTATGAGCCATTGAGTTGGAATGCGAAAAGTGCAGGCAAACGAGGTACGAGACAGCCAAAACATCGACACGTTGTGTTAGGAGACGATGTTGCTTCCGTTCTTGAATAGCTTCTTTCAAAGGGTTTCTGCTTCGTCGGATCCCACCTGAAATATCCAACCTGACTAAGCTTTGTCTGCTGACCTAAATTGGCTCGAGACAGATCGTGAACCGAGGTGCATGATGGTCCATCCTTCTGTTCACTAGTCTTTCAGGGATGAAAATTTCAGATAGCAACGCAGCATGTTAAGGGCTGCTGCTGCTGCTGCTGCCATATGATGTAATTGCAAGTCTGCAACCATTCATTGCTTATTCTTGAATCTCTAAAGTGTACGATGATGATTATTCATCTATACTGCAATGAGCAACGTGTGCCGTTTCTGCCCATCAAAGGAATGGAAATGAAAGACACCGACTGCTAACGCAAGATATGGTCACTTTACAGAATGACATTATAATCCTTGCTTGCCCCAGACCATGGAGCTTATACTGCCAATAAGGTAGGGGCTTCCCATCCCAGCCCATGGGCAATTTCAGAGGGTTATAGATCTGTTGCTCTTCATCACCACTTTCAGTATCAGCTTGGGTTTCTTCCTGTGAGATTTTCTGATTTTAAGACATCATTTTTTACAAGTTTCACCTATTCTAATCAAATATTCTTCATCATGGCATATACAATTCCATGGGCACTGATATGCCCAAAAAATGAGCTTTTCTCATCAAATAGCCCATAAGCAAGGCCGCAAGCATCTCATGTACCTCTTCACGCTCTGCTTCCATTTCCTCTTATGTCAAGGCTTGTTTTCTTCTCAACATCTTCTTTTGTTTTTACTATTGTCGGCAGCATCAACAAGGGGGCACTTATCAATATAAAAATCCTGTGAGGAGGAAATAGAGGCATTTAAGATGTAATGAGCATAAAGTCTAACCTCCTCAGGCGGGCTGCTGAGTTTCATAATTTTGGCTTCCATCAGTGCAATTCCTTTCGCACCATCCATGTGTAGTAAAGCAGCTGCAGTGCCGTTCTGTTCTGAACTACGTGAACCTTTTGCAAAGTGCTTCTTGTCCAACACATCAAGAGGTGTACGCTAGAATATAAGAAATAGAGATGGGAAATATCGAGATTGCATGGAACTAATTGAAAAAAAGGACCAGCCGAAGAAGAAAACCAGTGGTGACAATACAACCTACCTTTTCTTTTTATATCTGGCTTCACTCAAAAGGTTGACTCATCTCACAATTTTACGACCAAGAAGGTTAGCGTTTCCATCAGAAGTTCATCAGTGTGTGAAGCTACTCCAACCCTCTAGATCGTGGCACGGATCCTTTTCCTTGTAAGAGTAAGTTGCACGGACCAATTTTCTTGATGACTAATTTCAAATATCCTCAAAGAGAAATGACAATGAAAGATTGAAATGAAGTTTCCACCTATACTGAAAAAATTGCAGCACCCGAGGCAATCTTTACCAAGAAGAGGAATAAGAGTTGAAACTAGAAAGCCGGACATCTCAAAGAAAACAGCTGAAATTCTTTCGCATCCATAAATGAGATATACATTTCATACAAATAAGCGTATACCATATCTTGTTAGATAAGATGCACAGGCTCACCTTTGTAAGGAAGAGCCGCTCTGCACGCTGCTGAACAGTGCCACCAGACTTCAATCCTAAAGCAACCAAAGCCTGCAAAAAGATTACTGTCAAATGACTACAGCACGGGGCGGGCTCAGAAGAATCAGAATATGGAACAACAAGTATAACTGGCACATGCAAGCTCTAATCACTTGCAGAATTCCACTTAGAAGTCCAATAATTATTTATAATATTAAAAGTGACATGCAAGACATGAGAGGTTAGACCATCATATTGATTCTTCATTTCAAGACACCGAACACAACAAAACAAACAGAGGAAACCTGACAGCTCGTAGTACCAACTAAACAGCAAATGGGACAGCCAAAAATAAAAATAAAAATAACCCGTATGCCTGGGCTCAATACTTGCCTTCATCCAAATTGGGGTATATGACTCGCCTTCACCCCAGGCTTAGGGTCACCTACCAAAAGAAAAATAACCAAATAAATAGATATACACATCTGACAGTACGTACATATCCTTTTTCTAGACTTCAAAACAGTCTCTCTTTTCCATACACAAGTATGATGGTGCAGTTCTAATTTTTCGTCTGGGGGGGAATGATAAGTGTGGCGGTGAAGACGTTCACATGAACTCCAGTTGATACATCCAAAGTTTGGAAAACGCCATAGTCTTTCCACCGAATAACCACTTCTGCAAATTGATCTAACAGCTTGTAGAATAACAGTTTGCGAGTAACAACTGATACGAATGGTTTTTTTTTGTTTTTAAATCGTAACTTATACAAATGATATAATATGAAAATTGAATGAGGTTTTCACATAGTCAAGGTGTTTATGATTTTTCACTTAAGCTGTTCAAAGCTCAAACCAAGAGAAACAACCACTGCATTTACTTTTTTTTTTCAGTTTTCTGTAGGAGATTCGTAAAAAAATATATACTATGTCCCACCTCCTTTAGCCTTCCAGGACCAACTTCCACCAGTTCTGCAACTGCACTATAATAATCAAGATCAATCACAGCATGCTGCTGTGGAACATGTCCGTTTTCTTTGACTATCGTTCTCCTAGCCTTCAACATTTTCGTTGGTCCATCGCTCCTCAAAATCACTTTCGACCTAGCAAAAACAGGCCCACGCTGACGACATCCTGTCCTCAATAGGCCCAGTCCACAATCTCATTCTCAAATTTATTTAATTAAAAGATAGCCATTGTGCCGGCATCAGAGGGCTGTCGCCATTTTCTCAAAAGAAATCCTTTTGTAGCCCATGAACTGTCCTCTGGGCTCTCAGGTTCAAGCCGGTTCCCGAGACACGTCTTGTTCGGTGCGAATCACCGCGTAGTACAGTAACATTGTATTCTCAGCATCATCGTTTTTGGGTATCCCATTGAAGTTCCGGGTACCTCGGGGCCGTCCAGAAGCGAACCATGTACTCATTCACCAGAGTTCAGTCAAGCAAAGCATTGGAGGTGATAAGTGGGAGGACTTATGCTGTGTAAGCTCGGAGAGGGGGAAAGGGATCGTCCGACATGCACAAGCAGCAATGTGCTTACTTATCAGTGGTCGTTTGGGAGAGACAACAACGTTGCACCAGAAGCCTATTGTTTGTGATGACCATTGATCAGAGAGAGAGAGAGAGAGAGAGAGAGAGATCAGATAACCCCCAAAAAACCCTAACTGAGAGAGAGCTGTCTGTCTCAGCTTCTCACCAACTCCCTTTCGACCCTTCCAACAACTTCCTTAACTACCAAAACTTGGTTCCCAAGTCTTTGATCGATCTTGCGGTGCAGGCCGTCTGTCTCACTGTCAGTGACACCTATCGGCTAGCTAGGGGTAAAAAGTTGGTCTCTGTCTTCATCCGTTTGGAATCTCTCTCCGGGCCATGGGATCCCCCCGGACGATTCCTTTACGGGGATTAAGTTCCCGTGCCAGATCCCTGAAGTCTACGGCTTTTCGGTCAGATCAAGCACGCCTAATTTTTCATTGTATCGGTGCGAGTGATGAGTTCCAGCTCTGCGAAAGGTTATATCGACCAAGGGTTCCTTTCGGGAAGACGGGTGGATCCGTACAATTTGCTTTGCTCGAAGCAATTACCGTGAAGAGTTGGGAAACGATTTCTTCTTGATTCGGCGACCGAAGAGGCCGATTTTGTGTCATGATATTGCCTTTTGAAAGAGGCTCCATGACTACTAACTAAGATTGCTCGGTCGCTGAAGCTTCAAGGAAGCATCCTCGCGCTTACGCTGTCCTTTTTCGTCGAATCATGAAGAACAGCTAACAAAACTTCCCCCTGACTACTTCTCACCTAACTTCGGGCCCCTTCATCATTCATCAGCCACAGCGGTCGAAAACGAAACATCTACATGTTTACGGGTCCGTTAACTTATACTAATCCATGCTCGGATATTTGTTTACCCCTATTCATGAAATACTCCCAATAAATTTTACGTTAAAAATGCTTTTGAGTTAAATTATAAAATAAATAATCTGAATTATTCCTGATTGATTATACAAGGAAGAACATGCGTGAGAAAGATTGTGGGGGTTGGTGGGGGGGTCTAAATTCACCACGTGACGGTTGACACCATCACTCCATGAAACCTACCAAAATTGATCCAATCAATTCTTTATTAATTGCGAAATTCCCAGCAACCCACATCGAAAAATATATTTATCTCTTTTTTTAAAAATAAATATTTATTACTCTCCTCCTTTCGTAAAATCAGGTAGCTTTCCTCGATTAAAGGTACCAGCCAACCTACTACTTGATCACATCGAGTCGTGCCAGCAACGTACGCCCTGCCTAATTTACAGTTACTCGCAGATCAAGGATGAATGTGATGAAAGTGGGCTGATTTGGAAACCCTCCAGCACAGCTTGAGGTTTTCCTCTTCTTCTTCATGTTCCCATGAAGCAAAATTCCCAGGATTTTCAATGATTCAAAGATGTCTCTATTTATCAATTCCAGAGGGACGACTGGCAGAAATTTCAGAGAAGTTGTCCACCTGAATTTATTTTTGAGAGCTTTGCACCTTCTTTTTAACGGGGAATTCTTGACTTCTTCGATTTTCTAATGAAGCCTCGTTTTTTTTTCCAAAATGTAACTTTTTTTTGGTTAAGTGGCCCGACATATTTTTCTGTCAAATATTTATACCTAAATATCGTAAATAAAAAAAATTTATGATTAATCTCTCAAAAAATGGATTGACTTTGAACATAAATCAGTCTAATTATTTATATATATATATATATATATATGAATAACATCTATGACATAAAGGGATTAAATTTCACAATCTCCTTTGACTCAGATGACTTAGAGTGTAAAAAAGAGAGAGTCATAATTTAAAAAAAAAGCAAGCTCAAATAATGTTGTGGCAAAGAGAATCATTATTTTCATACCAATTTCTCTCTACTATATAAAAAGGGAAATTGGTTTGGTATATAGTTATATATTACAAAAAAAATTTATAATATCACGATCTATATAAATAGTAAAAATTATTATGGACTTTTTGAATATTTTCTAAAAGTACCATGATTTTAATTTTTTCTGTTAAATGATGACATGGCATGCTGAAGTGTCATTTCTTACGCTATGTGGACACTTGTGTTATTGAAATTATTATTAGATAATGGCCGGATTAAGTACGGCCGACTTCTTCGCGTACGGTATCATCAGTATCATTATATTCTTAGGGTAGGCAATGAACGTTGGTAATGGCTTCGTGTTTACACTGTTATATGAAATCGTCGCTCTGATTAATGATTAGCACTTGTTATTGAGCCTCATAATCATGCGAGATTGAATAATGAGAGCAAGGCCACGCTATTGAATCATTGCGGTGAATTGGGTGGGGAGGTGGCAAAATAGGCCCCAGAAGGAGCAAGAATAGTTTATATAAAAACAAGCAGATGAATAAATAAAACTTTGGAAAG
>CXYZ01003352.1:4612547-4631001 GCA_900006705.1 Sonneratia caseolaris | reverse complement strand
CTCTCTCTCTCTCTCTCTTGTATTATATGATTGAATGTACAGATCAGGCCAAGTCTGACTTGTTTTCTTTATTCCGAGGAGTGCTCGATGACGATAATGAATTCGAGAGCGGCTTGAACAGGTTCCGCATCTTAGAACAACTTAGTCGGAGAGATTGGCGCACTATGACCGGCTTCAGATAGCTAGATGTTTGATCCGTGTTTCTCTCCGACTTCTCGCCGACAGTATAAGACCGGCTCAATTACAATTTAAGAGAGAGTAAAGATGGTAAAGGGTATCTCGGAGTCTCGCTGATGAGAATCAAGTTTGGGATATATTGACCACGGATCCACCACTCTTGCCATCTGTTCTGCTCATGGTTGATAATTCAGGGGTGGGTTTATTCTATCTCCTCGCGTGCACCTACCACCAGACGTGGGCAGTTTTGGTAATAACAAGATGTCGCTTTGACTTTTCGGTGACAATCGTAATCGGAAGTCTGTTCCTGATCGGAGAAATTATCCAAACGAAGGATGGGCATACGTTGACCAACGCCCAGGAAAAGAAAGCAGAAGTGCTTTTACCAAAATACCCCTCATAGTTGTTACAGTTGCTGGTTTCGTGGGATACGCGGAGGACGCGCAATCTTCATAATAGATCGACCGGGGAGATATTTTTTTTCCATTCCCCCATGCTAACATGTGCGAGCGAGTAAAGAGATGGAATTTAAGTCGGTTTGTTCCGGTTGATCTTGATTATTGGACCGGTTCAGGAATGGGTTTATGTGGTTTACTATCGGGCCCACTTCTATTCTTTTTTTTTTTTTTCGGTGGGTTATTAAAACAGTATTATATTGTGATAATTTCGTTTAAGTTTGTCCAATAAATAGAAACTGTTTGGTAATTAGCGTTCATTTTCTTCTTTTACCAGAAAGAGTCATGAGCATTTAGTTAGTCCCTATAATATGATTAAATAATCAGATTAAAACTGGATAGATAGGTTAATTAAGTCTAAGGTAAGTTTGTTAACCTCAGCGCGGCGTCTGGTAGCCGAGCCGGAGGCCGGGGGCTGAAAGCTGGAGTTCGCGGAGAGCGGCTTCGAGTCGCAGCCCGGCAGAAGCTAAAATGGGGGCGGACCCACCGGGCGGAGACGGCTGTAGCTTGCCGCATAGCCCACCTGCACACGTGGCGGACCGGTCCCTGCGTGAGCTGTCAGTTTCACTAATTATAGTGGGGTGGGACTGGGTAATTCTGGCAAATCCGTTCTCCCGTGGGCCCCACGCTCCCCCTTACCCACCCCATGCCACCAATCTCTCTCCTCTCTCCTCTCTCCTCTCTCCTCGCCATCTCTCTTGGTTCTATAAAATCAATTGTTGCTCTACAGCTTCCTTCCCTCTCTCCAGCCTCCGCCCTCCATTTCCCCGTCTGCCACTGTCCCTCTGTCCCTGCATTTCTCTGGCTTCGTCTCTGGTTTGATTTTTTAAACTGTGAACACCCTCGAGAATCTCTCTGGGTCTCGGAGAATCCGCGCAACAAAGGCCCCCCGTCACCTGTAATTTTTTTTTATTTCTTTTTGGTTGTGTGATTTCAATATGAATTGAAGCGCTTTGGAGTACCAGATCTGTTGAGCGGACACTGTTTTTTGATTCAGGTGATCGATTAGCAGCTTCTTTCCATTTCATATCTTTGGATCTGGTGGTTGGCGGAGGCCTGGTCCGAGCTCCGGCAGCACTCTTGTCATTAGCTCCTTGCTTACCTTAATGGCATCTGCATCTTCAAGCTCCGTCCTTCAACCGAAGGCTCAGAGCTCTGCTCTGCCTTCCTCTCAGAGCAAGCCGTATCTAACCCCTCAGCTGAGTGCGAGACTTTTCCGTAAGAGGGGGTCGAGATGCTCTGTTCCGAAGAGGCCGACATCTGCCCTTTTGGAGAAGCGGTTCTTCGGGCCGAGACTACGTGGAGCCGAGAGGCTTCACATATGGCAGTCAGATGGTCCCAAGCTGTCAACGAAGCTCCTCGTTGTCCAGTCCTCCCTTTCTGCAGTGCCCGAGAAGCCGCTTGGGCTTTACGACCCCAAGTTCGACAAAGACTCTTGTGGAGTTGGGTTTGTTGCGGAATTGTCGGGCGAAAGAAGCCGCAAGACGGTGAGTTTTGGTGCATCATGTGCGTAGAGGAGATTTTCATATGAATTTTTGGATTTCGCTCATGAAGATTGGCCTTTGATTTCTATAGGTGACGGATGCTTTGGAGATGCTTGTTCGGATGTCACACAGAGGTGCCTGCGGGTGCGAGACCAACACTGGTGACGGAGCCGGGATTCTTGTTGCCCTGCCTCATGAGTTTTACCAGGAAGTACGTATTCTTTTGGCCTTTTTTTCCTCTGTTTCCAATGTAATCGACAAGGGGTTCGGATGCTCTTGTTATCCTGAAGAAGATCTATCCTATTTTGACATTTGTATGTCTTTTCTTCATGTCTGAGTTCTTCTTTGGATACCTTTCTTCCTTTTCTCTGCATGTATTTCTAATAATGCCACGTAACTAATTTTGAATATGGAACACCTATCAGTGCATGTAGAGCTCTGCTCCATTTTGTTGCAAAAGTTACTTCAGGATTATTTTGGGTGTCAAGAAAATTTTCTCAGAATTATATGCTGAAGTCCAATATGCAAAATCTAGAGACTGGATGTGGTTGCTATGCAAGTTTTAATGAATATTTTGAACTAAGCAGAGAAAAATCACTATTTTGCTGCTGCATCGGCTCATGACCCAAGTTGCAATGTTTGCGCTAATGGATTTTACGTTGTCTTGTCTCAGGTAGCCGGCGAGAATGGGTTCGAGCTACCCCCACCAGGAGAATATGCTGTTGGCATGTTCTTTTTGCCCACATCAGAGAGTCGGAGGTTGGAAAGCAAACAAGTGTTCTCAAAGGTAGCTTTCGCCGTTTAATATTCTGCACTTTGTATCTCACTGTTTTATATTGAATCTTTTATAGCTTTGATCATCATCCTGTGATTTGTTCATGAAGGTTGCCGAGTCGCTCGGGCACACAGTTCTTGGATGGAGATCTGTTCCAACAGATAATACAGGTCTGGGCAAGTCCGCACTGCAGACGGAGCCTGTTATCGAGCAAGTATTTCTCACTCATAGTCCCAGATCCAAAGTTGACTTGGAAAGACAGGTACAAATTCTGCTTTTAAAATCTAAGTTTTCAAGGCAAAATTTTTAGTTTTCTTGCTGAGAGAAGTGCGGAGAAATCCTACTCTTTTTAGTTGAATCCAATTAATCTCTTAATTATCCCCAAAAAGACTTTAATTTACATGAAAATTAAGACCATTTCAGCATAATAATCTGAATCCTGGACTTTTCCCTTTTATTTATTGTATCCAATTTCTCTTGTTTCTGATACTTCTGTTTTCAGATGTACATTCTCAGGAGGCTCTCAATGGTGGCTATAAGAGCAGCATTGAACCTTCAGCATGGTGGTGTTCGGGACTTTTACATATGTTCTCTTTCCTCAAGGTTCTTGTTCCTTTTTTGGCATAGAATTTTAGATTCAAACTTTTTTGCTCCGACTGCTTTTTTTAACCAAGCATCTGATGGTGTTTGCTGTCTTCATAGAACTGTTGTCTACAAGGGTCAGCTGAAGCCAGTTCAGTTGAAGGAGTACTATTATGCAGATCTTGGCAATGAAAGGTTTACGAGCTACATGGCCCTGGTAAATATATTAACCATTCACTTGTCTTCTCCCCCACTAACTCATAATAATACTTCAACAAACAGCAAGGGAACAAGTAATCTGTCAGGGCGCAAGGTTGAGGAATGACTTCTGAGGCCTTGAGGTTTGAATGATCCCTTAAGTTCTTCCACTACCTTTTGATTGGCTGCATTTTGTGAGTCGGTAAGGAAAACTTTATTACTAGTAACTCAGCTGCTGAAGAAGGGATGAGTTTTAGTTGAAAGGAGAGTTCAGTTTAATGGTTAGGTTCCCTATATATTAGAAACAAGTTCCCTAAACAAAAATTCTACTTGTTAATGTTCATTGAGCTTACCCACACCAGATTTCCCTGCAAGCATAATTTTATTGTGTTTTCTATTTGCGCCTGATCTAAATGGAGCTGGAATTCTCAATTAGTGCCCTTTTTTTTTCAGATCCACTCTCGGTTTTCTACAAATACATTTCCCAGTTGGGATCGCGCACAGCCTATGCGTGTCTTGGGCCACAACGGGGAGATTAATACTCTCAGAGGCAATGTGAACTGGTAACTTCCAAAACTGGTTCATTATTAATTCTCCTTTATTCTTAATATACTTGGCTAACCTATAGAGTATTGATAAATAATCTATTATTTAATGTTGTGCTCTGTCATCTTCTGCCTAGGATGAAAGCCCGTGAAGGTCTCCTAAAATGTCGGGAGCTTGGTTTGTCAAAGAATGAATTGAAGAAGCTTCTACCCATTGTTGATGCCAGTAGTTCTGATTCAGGTGAAATTTGTATATATAGCTATTTGCCGGTTCTTATCTCTATAGATGCTTACCCCTCTTCAGTGGCTCCATTATAATCTTCAGCCCTTTTCAATCATATCAATTGATTTGCTATCAATTCTGCATCTGCACAGGGGCTTTTGATGGTGTCCTTGAGCTCCTCGTTCGTGCTGGTAGAAGCCTTCCTGAAGCTATCATGATGATGATTCCTGAAGCTTGGCAAAATGACAAGAACATGGATCCCAAGCGAAAGGACCTGTACAGATTCTTCTCTGCTCTGATGGAGCCATGGGATGGCCCTGCTCTAATATCATGTAATGACCCCTTCCATTAGTTCCCTTCTCGGTAGACCAGAAAATAGAAAAATCTGTTGATAATAACTATTTGATCAGGAGAGGACTTCTAAACTGCATTCCAACTGATTTTCCCTTAGTCTCCTATATTAAAAGTAAGCAAAAGAAAAACTGGAAATTGGAAACTTTCCAGATCTCTGAACTAGAAACAGAGCAAAATATTTAATTTTGACCTACTTTTAATTTTCTGCTTCACATTTGTATAAAATATTTCTCAGTCACGGACGGCCGCTACCTGGGGGCTACATTAGATAGAAATGGACTTCGCCCTGGTCGGTTCTACATTACTCACAGTGGAAGAGTTGTCATGGCTAGTGAAGTTGGTGTTGTTGACATTCCGCCTGAGGATGTGGCTAGGAAAGGAAGGCTGAATCCTGGCATGATGCTATTGGTGGATTTCGATAAGCATATTGTCGTGGATGATGACGCCTTAAAACAGCAGTATTCAGAGGCAAGACCCTATGGAGAGTGGCTTAAGAGGCAGAAGATTGAACTCAAGGACATAATCGACTCTGTTTCTGCATCTGAAAGGGTTGCTCCCTCCATAGCTGGGGCAGTCCCAGTAAGCATCCTCATGCTTTGTTTAATTTTGCTATAAATATCTTGTTTTCTGTCTTCTTGGGTAGAAAATATGTTTTAATTTCCTTTC
The DNA here is from genome assembly GCA_900006705.1 of Sonneratia caseolaris. NCBI lineage: Eukaryota > Viridiplantae > Streptophyta > Magnoliopsida > Myrtales > Lythraceae > Sonneratia > Sonneratia caseolaris. The sequence goes on along the minus strand of CXYZ01003352.1, from coordinate 4,625,542 downwards.
TTCCTCATTAATTTCTGAAAGGGGAGCAAAATGCTTTTGTCGGACTACTCATATTTCAAACAAGGTTACCCTAGTTTTGCCGTTTTTCAGCTAGGGGAAAGCAGAAACAGAATTTTTTCCATTTTTTATATAATTACACTTAAAATTCAAACTCTATATCCAATATTACTGCAATAGGAGGTAGAAATTATGCAACTTCTATCTTATTTTGTTATTATTAGTCCTATTATGTGCTATGGGCTTTGCTCCTTATCTTTAATTGTTGTTCAGGCTTCTAATGATGATGACAACATGGAGAACATGGGAATTCATGGTTTATTGGCGCCACTGAAAGCCTTTGGGTACTCCAAGATTTTTTCACTCTTATAGTGGGTACTTCTACTCTTTTCTCTTTCTTAAATTCCTCTGTTCTCTGCAGTTACACTGTTGAAGCATTGGAGATGTTGATGCTTCCCATGGCAAAGGATGGGACTGAGGCTCTTGGTTCGATGGGAAATGACACACCATTAGCTGTCATGTCCAACAGAGAAAAGCTCACCTTTGAGTACTTCAAGCAGATGTTTGCTCAAGTTACCAATCCTCCAATAGATCCCATTCGGGAGAAGATCGTGACGTCCATGGAGTGCATGATTGGTCCAGAAGGTGATCTGACCGAAACCACTGAGGAACAGTGCCACCGTCTTTCACTGAAAGGTCCACTTCTTTCCATTGAAGAAATGGAGGCTATTAAGAAGATGAATTACAGAGGATGGAGGAGCAAAGTCATAGATATAACTTACCATAAGAGCCATGGTCGGAAGGGACTAGAGGAAACATTGGACAAGATTTGTGCTGAAGCCCATGATGCCATTAAAGAAGGCTATACAGCTCTTGTCCTTTCTGATAGAGGTAATGATTTGTCATTCCACTCTAACATAAGATGAGCTTTCTCCAATAATTAACCCTCTCATGTTAGTCTATTTATATCTTTGGCAGCATTTTCACCCGAACGAGTTGCTGTAAGCTCCCTCTTAGCAGTTGGTGCTGTCCACCACCACTTAGTGAAAAAGCTTGAACGAACTCGAGTTGCACTTATTATAGAATCTGCTGAGCCACGTGAAGTCCACCATTTCTGTACACTTGTTGGGTTCGGTGCTGATGCCATCTGCCCTTACCTGGCGATTGAGGCTATCTGGAGACTGCAGGTTGATGGGAAGATCCCTCCAAAATCCAATGGTGAATTCCACTCGAAGGATGAGCTCATAAAAAAGTACTTTAAAGCGAGCAATTATGGGATGATGAAGGTGCTTGCAAAGATGGGTATCTCAACCTTGGCTTCCTACAAGGGCGCTCAGATCTTTGAAGCTTTGGGTCTTTCATCTGAAGTTATCGAGAAGTGTTTTGCTGGAACACCAAGCAGGGTTGAGGGAGCAACCTTTGAGATGCTTGCTGCAGATGCCCTTCACCTGCATGAGATGGCCTTCCCGAAGTGGGTCTTCCCTCCTGGGAGTGCCGAAGCTGTTGCCCTTCCAAACCCTGGTGATTATCACTGGAGGAAGAACGGCGAGATTCACCTGAATGATCCTCTTGCAATGGCGAAGCTTCAGGAAGCTGCAAGGAGTAACAGTGTGGCAGCTTATAAGGAGTACTCAAGGCGAATTCAGGAGCTGAATAAGAGTTGCAACCTTCGTGGGATTTTGAAGTTTAAGGAGGCAAAGGTCAAGGTTCCATTGGAGGAAGTTGAGCCTGCTAGCAAGATTGTGAAACGATTCTGCACAGGAGCAATGAGTTACGGGTCGATCTCTCTTGAGGCACATACAACTTTGGCAATTGCTATGAATAGGCTTGGAGGCAAATCAAACACAGGTAGAAGACTCTTCTCTTCATCATCTCCCAATCTGTTGGATCAGGCCATAAACTGAAAATTTCCTTTTGTTTATGTTGTAGGTGAGGGAGGTGAGCAACCTTCTCGAATGGAACCTCTTCCTGATGGTTCAGTGAACCCAAAGAGGAGCGCTATCAAGCAGGTTGCTAGTGGAAGATTTGGGGTTTCGAGTTATTATCTTACAAATGCTGATGAGCTGCAAATCAAAATGGCCCAGGTAAATAAATGTTTGCCTAAATTTTCATTTGGTTTTGGGTCCTAACTCACTATTTTTCCAATTTTGAATTCTTTCTATGTTACTCCTCTACTTCTCTTGGAAAGATCATAGGTTCGGCTTCTTTATTTAGTTGTGTTCATGGCAGATGATGCTGTGATATTGGTACCACGTTGCCATTTGGTGAGACTAAACAAACCAAATAGTTATGCTCCTAAAAGATTGATTTTTATGCTGAATTCACTTTGATTCATCTGTATAGGGTGCTAAACCTGGTGAAGGAGGTGAACTTCCAGGCCATAAGGTTATTGGGGACATTGCTGTTACCAGGAATTCTACTGCAGGTGTAGGGCTTATAAGTCCACCTCCTCATCATGATATCTACTCCATTGAAGATCTGGCCCAGCTAATTCATGATCTCAAGGTAAATCCCTGAAAAAATTCCGAAGGATTTGCAGCAAATGTTTGATCACTTATATACTGAATGATCTTTGTGCAGAACTCAAATCCTTCGGCCCGTATCAGTGTCAAATTAGTTTCTGAGGCTGGTGTTGGAGTAATAGCAAGTGGAGTTGTGAAGGGCCATGCTGATCATGTCCTGATCTCAGGTCATGATGGTGGAACAGGAGCCTCTCGATGGACTGGCATAAAAAATGCTGGGCTTCCATGGGAGCTTGGATTGGCGGAGACCCACCAAACCCTTGTTGCTAATGACCTTCGTGGTAGGACAGTACTGCAGACTGATGGACAACTCAAGACAGGCCGGGATGTGGCCATTGCTGCCCTTCTAGGGGCTGAGGAGTTTGGATTCAGCACTGCTCCCCTCATCACTCTGGGATGCATCATGATGAGGAAGTGCCACAAGAACACCTGCCCTGTAGGGATTGCCACACAGGATCCCATTCTCCGTGAGAAGTTTGCTGGTGAGCCTGAGCATGTTATCAACTTCTTCTTCATGCTTGCAGAAGAGGTGCGAGAAATCATGTCTCAGCTTGGGTTTAGAACAATGAATGAGATGGTTGGGCGATCAGACATGCTTGAGGTCGACAAAGAAGTGACTCGAAACAATGAGAAGCTCGAGAACATTGATCTGTCCCTCCTCCTTAGGCCTGCTGCTGATATTAGGCCTGATGCTGCACAATATTGTGTCCAGAAGCAAGATCATGGGCTGGATATGGCTTTGGACAAAGAGCTTATTTCACTTTCTGGACCTGCTCTCGAGAAGAGCATGCCAGTATATATTGAAATGCCCATTTGCAATGTCAATAGAGCAGTTGGAACAATGCTGAGCCATGAAGTTACAAAGCATTACAAAATGGCAGGGCTTCCTTCTGATACGATCCATGTGAAGTTCTCAGGAAGTGCTGGGCAGAGTCTTGGGGCTTTTCTTTGTCCTGGAATCACCCTTGAGCTCGAAGGAGACAGCAATGACTATGTTGGAAAAGGGCTTTCTGGTGGCAAGATTGTAGTCTACCCTCCTAGGGCAAGCACGTTTGACCCCAAAGAAAATATTGTGATTGGGAATGTGGCCCTTTATGGGGCTACAAGTGGGGAGGCCTACTTTAATGGGATGGCTGCTGAGAGATTCTGTGTTCGAAATTCAGGGGCAAAGGCAGTGGTGGAAGGCGTTGGAGATCATGGATGCGAGTACATGACCGGTGGGACTGTGGTTGTGCTTGGGAAGACAGGACGCAACTTTGCTGCAGGAATGAGTGGTGGCATTGCTTATGTTCTTGATGCAGATAGGAAGTTCCAATCTCGATGCAATGTCGAGCTTGTAGATCTTGATAAGGTTGAAGAGGAGGAGGATATTATGACTCTAAGAATGTTAATCCAACAACATCAGAGGTACACAGGGAGCAAACTAGCAAAAGAAGTGCTAGCCAACTTTGATAGCCTTCTGCCAAAATTCATTAAAGTCTTCCCAAGAGACTACAAACGGGTCCTTGCAAACATGAAGGGGCAAGAACTAAATACCAAGGAAAATGAAATTTCAGAAGCTGAGCAAGCAGATGAGCCAGAGTTAATGGAGAAAGATGCATTTGAGGAGCTTAAGAAAATGGCAGCTAAAGAAATTAACAATAAAATCAGTCAGGTAATAGTATAAATGACATAATTTGGGAAATGAAAGACAAGAGGATGCTAAGAATATGAATTTTACACTATTGGGAGCTACATATAAAAGAATTGTTTCATTTTGCGGAATTCTTTGGCAGATCTTTTGCCCTTCTGAGGTGTTCTATGATGATCTAGCAAGAAAAGATGTTCTAAGATGAACTTTTTGCTGTACTGCAGAAGGTAGAAGCGGCTGCATCTTCTGAGAAGCTTCTGGAGCGGCCTACCGAAGTTACTGGTGCTAAGAAGCATGGTGGTTTTATTAAGTATGAGAGAAAGAACATCCAATATAGAGAACCTAACACTCGTGTCAATGATTGGAAGGAAGTTATGGAGGAGACAAAGCCTGGTCCCCTTTTGAATACTCAGTCTGCTCGGTGCATGGATTGTGGAACTCCATTCTGCCATCAGGTTACTAAACCTTTACCTCTTCCTCTCTCCCACTTTCTGTCTTCTTTCTTCTGCGTATGGAGTTCTTCTAACATTACACTGTCCGATTTGTGCAGGAAAACTCGGGATGCCCTCTGGGAAACAAAATTCCTGAGTTCAATGAGTTGGTGTACCAGAACAGGTGGAAGGAAGCGTTAGACCGGCTACTTGAGACAAACAACTTTCCAGAATTTACTGGGCGGGTATGCCCTGCCCCTTGTGAAGGTTCCTGTGTTCTCGGCATCATTGAGAATCCTGTGTCAATAAAAAGCATTGAGTGCACCATCATAGACAAGGCCTTTGAGGAAGGCTGGATGAAGCCACGGCCTCCACTTAAGAGGACGGGGTATGCTTCTTTTCTCAGCGTTCTCTTTACCTTTTTTCTGGTGTGGGAAAAAATAAGTTATGAATTAATAAAATCATTTTTAAATAAAACATTGAGTCTCAAGGTTTTTTACGCTAATTCTTTTCATAATTTCAGGAAAAAAGTGGCAATAGTTGGAAGTGGGCCTGCTGGGTTGGCAGCTGCTGATCAGCTCAATAGAATGGGTCATCATGTGACGGTGTATGAGCGGGCTGACAGAATTGGGGGCCTGATGATGTATGGTGTTCCAAACATGAAGGCCGACAAAATATATGTGGTTCAGCGTCGGGTTGACCTAATGGCTGTGGAAGGCGTCAACTTTGTGGTGAATGCCAATGTTGGAAATGATCCTTCCTACTCTCTTGAACGGCTAAGAGAGGATAATGATGCTATTGTCTTGGCAGTTGGAGCAACGAAGCCTAGGTATGTTCCCTTCACATTGTGTTTATTGGAATTGATACAGTCACCAACTGGTTCGGTGCAAGAACACACTGGCAATTCAACCTGTATCTTCTATGCACAGGATTCATTTTGTTGGGCAAGGACTAAAATTTAACGACTCTTGTGTTTCTCACAGGGACCTCCCAGTACCTGGACGGGAACTACATGGTGTTCATTTTGCCATGGAATTCCTCCATGCAAACACCAAGAGTTTGCTTGACAGCAATCTTGAAGATGGTAGATACATTTCTGCAAAAGGAAAGAAAGTTGTGGTCATTGGTGGAGGCGACACTGGCACAGATTGTATTGGAACTTCTATCAGGCATGGATGCAGTAGTATTGTGAATCTGGAGCTTCTTCCTCAGCCTCCAATGACTAGGGCTCCAGGGAACCCCTGGCCACAGGTATGGGGGCAAAAAAATTTTGAATGATTGATGTCTTTCCTTTAATGTCTTAGGATCACAGAAAATTGCGACAGAAGTGTTGAATGTATTTCACACCTTATTAAGTCTCAAACGCTTAATGAAGTGAAATAGAAGATAGTTTGTCTTTTTCTCAGCATGCCAGAACCTGAGAGAAGAAGACTCTAATCTTTCAAGTCACTTGCTCACTGTACTGCGACACCTTACCTTTTTCTCTCATTTTGTTGTCGGTTGCAGTGGCCTCGTATCTTCCGTGTTGACTACGGGCACCAAGAGGCTGCAACCAAGTTTGGCCAGGACCCTAGATCATATGAGGTGTTAACCAAACGTTTCATTGGGGATGATAATGGGGTTGTTAAGGGACTTGAGTTGGTCCATGTTCGCTGGGAGAAGGATGCCAGCGGGAAGTTCCAGTTCCAGGAGATCAAGGGTACTGAAGAAATAATTGAAGCTGATCTAGTCTTGCTAGCTATGGGATTCTTGGGACCTGAGGCGGTTAGTACTTAATGATCGATTACGAAATTCCTCACTCACTCTCTCTCTCTGTGCCACCAGTGCAATTTAATACGCCCCTTTCCTTCCAGGTGATAGCGGAGAAGTTGGGGTTGGAGCGAGACGGGAGGTCGAACTTCAAGGCTGACTACGGTAGATTCGCAACCAGTGTCCCAGGAGTCTTTGCAGCTGGTGACTGCAGAAGGGGTCAGTCTTTGGTCGTTTGGGCCATCTCAGAGGGCAGACAAGCAGCTGCACAGGTCGACAAGTATCTCACCCAGGAGGAAGAGCAAAAGGAGCTCGAGTATAAAGAGGATAACTTAAGTGGGAGGCAAGAAGAGTCGACTAAGAGCGGCAAATTCACAGTAGTGAGCTGATGGAAGAGTGCATATTTTTTCAGTCTCCAGACCTGCTGAAGAGGAAGGAAAACATGCTGGAGGATGCGTATCTCAATCCTAAGGCCGAGTGGGAGATTCTCGTCAACGGTTAGCCAGTTACCTGCGGAGGGTACGTTAGCCCAGGACAACACTAGGAGTGGGGCTTTCCGGGACATGGCAAGTTTATTAAGTTATGTTTGATGTCAAATGTTTTCTTTTCTGTCTTGGTATTGATTCAGGACGCGATAATAATGTACAGTCCTTTTCTTTGCCTGATTGGTGATCAATACAGATCGATCCATTCTCATTGGCCTTCCTACTCGAATAGTATTTTGAACTATTAGTTCATCGGCTTTGCACAAACCGGTTGATCTACAAGAAGAATGTGTGGTGGAAACCCAAGAAGAATTCCGTTCTTTGAACTACATAACCGTTTCCCAAGCATAAACTGCAAGTGGCAAAGTGACTCACGAGCTGCAAGTTTGATTTATTCGCAGCTTGATTAACCTTAGAACAAATCAAGTCTGGATTAAGATCAAGATCCCTTAAGGCTACTAGATTGGGATTTTTATTCAGAGTTCCACCACATTTGTGATTCCACATGAGCCTCCGCATAGAAGGGCATTGACTTACAGATCAAAGGACGCAAAGGACACACATCAATCACCGGTTTCTTTGTCCATTCCGAGTGGCTGGTTTGTGGTATTCTTGAACATTACAAGCAGCCTCCTAACTGCAAAGACAGAATCAAACACAAACATCAACAACATCTTCAACCAAAAGCATAAACGCTCACTTGAAGGGACGACAGATAAATTATTAAAATTGTCAAACCTACTTCACATTCTGGGTCCTTTGGTTACCAACAATAAAAAGGTGTCCTCGGGTGTTTGAATGAGCGTAAAGTCAAATTTCAGTCCTTCAGATACAAAGGATAAAAAGATGTTCTCAAGTGTTTGAATGGGCGTAAAGTAAAATTTCTAGCCATAACTGTAAAAACAGGATTTCATTGGTAAGTCTTGTAATCTAATGCTAGTTGAACCAAAACCTCAATTGAGTTCCTTCATTGAAACGCATGTCTTCTCTACTTGGTATTAGCTAATCATGAACTTTCTTCGACTACCACAAATGCAAAACATCACACCTCTTAGAGCTGAGTTAGAGCTTTGAAATTTGTTTAATTTACCAAGGATAGAAGACTACAAGCTCGTCCTTGAGTAACAGTATGTAGTATCAATGGCAGCAAAATCTATTTCAATAAGTTCTGCACAATAAGCTCTGAGCATAGTTCTAGTTCATGCAGATTAGTCCAAAATTCTTCTGCACTGGGAAGGGGTTTATTTAGTACTCACCAGAATGGCTTCAATCTCCCGGTCTGACACAGGCGTGCGTTTGGGCTGCAGTGTAGCTTTCCCTCCCACAGCCATGTTAGTCGGAGGTGCAGGCACATCTGACCTCGGTATTGAAATATTCCGTGCATCAGTTCCTGAGGCTGCAGACAAAGTTTCATTACCAAGCTGAATTATGATTCTCTTACTCCCTTTCCTTTTTAATGTTTCATTTCATTCTACAGCACCCAAGGAAGTCAATTTGCAGATGCAAGATCTGATTTTGTGATAATACCATCTATACAATTGATGACGACAATTGAAGCAGACCCAACAACGTACAGTTGCCAAACATCTCAAGAACTTCACATAGGTGACAATGACATGAACAGTCGCACGTCTAAGAGATGACAATCCGCAGCGGTTAAAGGTCATAATTCTTCTTGATTATGAAGTAACTAAAAGAGGAATAAACACTTTACAAGATTGGGGCAATTTTAAAAAATTCAATCTGTCCAGTACAAGAATTATCATCAGGGACACTAAACAAGAAGTTTGAAAGCGAAATAGAGGACCTGAAGCAGAGGCTTTGGGATGCCTCTGGGGGAACCTGATGCGTGGGATTCTCCTCATGAGATCACCTCCTCCACCCATCTTCTTGTTCTTCTTCTTCTATTCCTTGCTCTCCTTCTCTGCTTTTTGGCTCCGATGACTGATTGGGTTTTCTGCTAAGGGAAATGCTTTTGCTCTTCTGCTGCTCGGTTTTTGGTGACAGAATCTTTGTCGGATCAGAATAAAATCGGTTCAGGTCGGCAGTCCATCAGAAATGATCGGGCTCCAGGCCCGCAGGGGCATAGCCCAGGCCCATGGACCTGCCACGCTGCGAGCTCTCAAGGCGCCTCGTTTCTGCAAGGGAATCAAAACACGTCAATCCCTCGGCTCTCTCTCTCTCGCATATACGGACACACATACGCACCCTCCCTCTTCCTACCCTACCAGACGACCGATTCTCGCCTGCCAATCAAGTCGGCCGCCTATAGCAGGACGTGACGAGGAATGGCATCAAATCTGATCCGTCTATTATCCAAGAAGCTGGCCCTCCCCGGCATCGGATCTTCCCCGCTAGCCGCGGCTCGCCCAGCCGGGATCCGCCTATTCAGCTCATCAGACCAGGAGACGAAACCCAGCAAGGAGCAGAAAGAGGATGCTGTCGAGGAGAGTCGGAGCAAACGAGAGGACGGAGAAAAAGAAAGCGAAGAGGGCGACGAAGGGGAGGAGTACGTTAACCGTGAGACGGGAGAGGTCGGTGGGCCGAGGGGACCCGAGCCGACCAGGTACGGCGACTGGGAGCGGAAGGGCCGCTGCTCCGACTTCTGATCGGCAGGTTTTTGCTTCGGTTTAACAGATCTCTGAGAAATCGGACTGATCTTTGATTGTGATGCTTCTATGAAATTCCGGTTGTATAATAAAGAATTCCGGTTGCTGCCATTTTCCCTTTAAGCATTGAAGAAGAAGAGCACTTAAAGTATCCGTTATCGAGAAGGTCATAGACCACATCAAATGTCGGCTCGGATCGGGACACGTNCAGTCGTGGTCCTTTTTCGCGATGGCTTTTCCGGGAATTGTCAGTTCTCTCTCCTAAACGGGTAGAATTGGCTCATCAAACCTGAAAGAATCACTTTTATTGTGTTAAATGAGTGATTATAAGTGAAGTTGAGGAAATAAATTTGTTGAACTAAATTGACCTACATATTTTCTTATTCTTANTTATCGTGCCGTGCCGGAACGGCCCGATAATTTATTGGGCGTGCTGAGCCCGATGATCCCCGGGCCGTGCTGTTACGATAGCCCGATTAGGGATTTTTTAAAAAAAACAATAAATTATTATATACTATTGAAGGATAAAAAAATTTTATTTATGAGCTCACTTGTAGTTACAAATAAATTACGATCAAACGAGATTTATCGGGCTATCGGGCCGTGCCGGTACGGCACGATATCTTAAAGGGCCGTGCTTGGACCAACCTTTATCTTGCCTTCCCCTTATCGGGCCGTGCCGGCACGGCNCATATTTTCTTATTCTTATTGAATTAATTTAAAACTATTGTAAAACCAGTTTGAAGGGTGGAAATCTTCCAAATTAACGATAAATTTTGTTAAATAAATTTAAATTTAAAATTTTAAAATAATTTATTTTAAATATTTTTTTTGAAAAAATATGAAATAATTTACGAGTTAAACCTCTCTCAACCTATCTAGAGTTGTTAATAGGGCAATCTGGCCCAGAATCGAACCGTCCAAATCTGGAACCGGCCCTGACCACTCCTAACCAGCCCATAACCGTTCTTATTGGATTAATGGACGATTACGAGCTAGATCAGTAGTATAAATTCATTGAACCGTAACCGACCCGGGCCGTTAACCTACTGAATCAGCTCGAAACTGTTAAGAAACCAGCCCAGACCGTGAACTATAGCCCTTCACTTACTAAGTGTCGCAGTCAAAAAACCAACGGCCACAAATGGGTGAGGCATCTAATCAAAAAACTGTTCATCACATCATATAAAAATACTGTTGATCGATTCAATGTTTAATAAGTACTGTTCATTAATCAAAATATTGTTCACCCAAAAAAATAACCGTAATTTTAAAAATTTTAAAAATATGAACGATTCACGAGCCAAACTGACTCGTTTATAGACTGTTCCGGACTGGTTTATATTCACATGAACAGTGACCCATAATCGAACCGGTCCGTTAAGTAAACAGGCCGAACCGTAACCAAATATAATGATTTCAGACATATTTTGAATCCGCCCGAACCGCATTTTTAACAACACTACTCAAACCATAAACTTGACCATCTATAAATGATTTTGTATTGGTTAATATATTATTAAATCGTGACTCATAATCAGATTAACATGCTAAGTTTATAGTCCAAATCGTAATTAAGTGAAGCAATTTTATACCCATTTTAAGCTGATTTGCATAGCTTATTTTAACAACTCTAACCGAATATAACATGAGTATTACAACCACGCTCACCATGCCACGGTAAATAGCAAGATGGGATAGGAGATTTTTTTTTACTGGACAGTATTTTTAAATTAGACAAAATATACATTTTCGAAACTATTCTGCAATTGGATCGGGATCTCTCAAAANATTTTTTTGAAAAAAGATGAAATAATTTACAAGTTAAACTTCTCTCAACCTACCTAGAGATGTTAAATAGGGCAATCTAGCTCAGAATCGAACCGTCCAAATCTAGAACCGGCCTAAACCACTCCTAACCAGCCCATAACCGTTCTTATTGGATTAATGGACAATTACGAGTTAGATCAGTAATATAAATTCATTGAACCGTAACTGACCCAGGCCGTTAACCTACTGAACCAGCTCGAAACTATTAAGAAACCAGCCTAGACCGTGAACTATAGCCCTTCACCTACCAAGTGTCGCAGTCTCCTAGACTTTTTTTAAAAACTAACGGCCACAAATGGTTGAGGCATCCAATCAAAAAACTGTTCATCACATCACATAAAAAATATTGTTGATCGATTCAATGTTTAATAAGTACTGTTAATTAATCAAAATATTGTTCACCCAAAAAAATAACTGTATTTTTTAAAATTTTAAAAATATGAACGGTTCATGAGCCAAACCGACTCGTTTATAGACTGTTCTGTGCTGATTTATATTCACATGAACAGTGACCCATAATCGAACCGGTCCGTTAAGCAAACAGGCCAAACCGTAACCAAATATAATGGTTTTAGACATATTTTGAATCCGCCCGAACTGCACTTTTAATAACACTACTCGAACCATAAACTTGACCATCTATAAATGATTTTGTATTGGTTCATATATTATTAAACCGTGACTCGTAATCAGATTAACATGCTAAGTTTATAGTCTAAATCGTAATTAAGTGAAGCAATTTTATGCCCATTTTAAGCTGATTCGCATAGCTTATTTTAACAACTCTAACCGAATATAACATGAGTATTACAACCACGCTCACCATGCCACTGTAAATAGCAAGATGGGATGGGAGATTTTTTTTACTGCACAATATTTTTAAATTAGACAAAGTATACCTTTTCGAAACTATTCTGCAATTGGACCGGGATCTCTCAAAAAAAAATTATCTACTATCCTAACATAAAATACGATTATTTGAAAACTTATTTAAAATTTTAGTAAAAAAATTATTAATACAATTTAAAATTAGTGTTAACTCATATTCATATTATATAGTGTGGATGATGACATGATTGTCACGTGAATGACAGAGTCCTTTTTATTTTTTTAATTGATCTTTTTCCCATCATGTCTGAAAATAATTTCTTGTGGCCCATAATATTTTTGCTTAAGAAAGTCTGGGTGGTGATTTGACTTCTGAGCGAATCAAAATTTATAATTAATAATTTTCCCTGGAATTTTCTGTGTAATTGAGATGCAGAGGATTTGGTGCTTCAGGTTAGGTGGCCCGTTTGACCTGCTGGTCAGTGATCTCTTCAATCGCCTTATTGAATTCGAGAAAAAAAAAACTTAGTTATAATTTTACAAATTTACTAAGTTAGCTGATTCCCTTCTCTTTAGATATAGAATCAGTTCTTCGTGCTCTCTCACCTATTTCCCTAAAGCTTTTCCTTGGCAAAACTTAAGACTCTCACAGTTTTATTATTACTTAATCGATAAATTTATGATGATCAAATGGTGTTACGAATAAATTATAATATGTTAAGTATGATATCATTTTACTGTTATATTCGAAATTCAAGTTGTATATACCATAATTTTTAAAACCGAACCAAATATTGATGTAAGTATGGGTTCATAGATTAAATCGGGATTCAATTGATTGAACTGCATATTTAATAAATAATATTACTAATAAATTTATATAAAATCATAATTTAAATTTCATTTATAACAAA
>CXYZ01003352.1:4599057-4612460 GCA_900006705.1 Sonneratia caseolaris | reverse complement strand
GTAGGCCGATTTTTTTACTAGTTCAATTGGATTTAACGATTGGACTGAGAACCAACCAGTTCAATCAAAATTGGCATCATTGAAAGTGCAATTGGATTTTTTATAAGAACCGAACTAAGTGAGTGGTTGGTTCCCGATTGAACAGGTTGAACTGGCTGGCCCGGTATGGTTTTTAAAACTATAATATATACATGTGTNATAATATGTTTTTATTTTTTAAAATTTTAAGTAGGCTGATTTTTTTACTGGTTCAATTGGATTCAATGATTGGACCGAGAACCAACCATTTCAATCAAAGTTGGCATCATGTAAAGTGCAATTGGATTTTTTATAAGAACCGAACCAAGTGGGTGGCTGGTTCCCGATTGAACAGATTGAACTAGCTGGCCCGGTCTGGTTTTTAAAACTATAATATATACATGTGTGTGTGTGTGTGTGTGTGTTAGATTCTTGATAGAGATATTAAATAGGTAGTCTAGATCGACTTAAAATAGGTATAGAACCGTTTGATTTGGTTACGATTCGATTGTTAAGCATAACAAATTGATCCAATGATTTACAATGAGTTGTAACCCTTTCCTCATTTTTAACTTTTTTTCAAATGATTTAAAATAAATCTTTTTTATTTTTAAATTTAGCCATTGATTTGAAGGGTTTTTGGTGGTCCGAACTGGTTTTGCAACTGTTTTAAGTCGGTTTTCAAACAGTTTCAAGTTAATTTGACGAGAAAATGTATTAAGTTGATTCTAGTTTAACGGGTCTATTTATTAGATTTTACCCCTAACTATCCATAAACTCAATAAAAACAGTTACATGTTGGTTTGGGAGCAGTCATATCTAGTTACTAATGTTAACATGCCCATTTTGAACTAAATTAGACCATTTAATAACATATTTAATTCTTGAGTTGATGAAATAACATAAATTTTGGGGAGAAACTGTGCTTTGGAAAAAAGTGGAGGATGGAATTGGGTTCCAATGAAGAAAGGGGAATGGAAGGGGAAAAAAACAAAGGGCAATAATGACAAGGCTCTCCAAATTAAATAATGGGGGATGGTGAGGACAGCCAATCCATTGATCAAGAGAAAGAAGCAAATATTGGGTCATCATTGCGTTCACATTTGTATCATTTGGATCACCTCCTCCTCCTCCTCCTCCTCCTCTTCTTTTTATTTATTTATTTACCCCTTTTTTATATAGATATAAATATATTCTGTGAGTTAATTAAAAAAAACTAAGATAAGAGAGTATACGAATCCTATAATCTTGTGAATTATTTGTTAAAGGCATGCATGTGTGGTATCTTCTCGAACTAACATTTAAAGTTGCTAAATAGTAAAATTATCCAAATATGAAGTCTTTACATTCTGAATAATAATGATTAATTTAGTGACAACTAATATGAATTTTCATTCAAGAGACCCACTCTCNTTTTTATTTATTTATTTACCCCTTTTTTATATAGATATAAACATATTCTATGAGTTAATTAAAAAAAGCTAAGATAAGAGAGTATAGGAATCCTATAATCTTGTGAATTATTTGTTAAAGGCATGCATGTGTGGTATCTTCTCGAACTAACATTTAAAGTTGCTAAATAGTAAAATTATCCAAATATATACTTCTTACATTCTGAATAATAATAATTAATTTAGTATGAACTACTATGGATTTTCATTCAAGAGACCCACTCTCTACAGCTCATTGAAATTATATTCCTTAAAAGAACCTTATACTTTCCACGTGTTTTTTTCCCTATCATTAAGCAATAAAAAAAATAATCAAAAGAGGCCAAAATAGAATTAGGAGATGAAAAAAAAATAGTGGTTAGCGACTCGAGAACGAGAAACACATTTTTAGAGGTGGGGACAACGGCGACATTTGACATAATTACATATTCTTACACGTATAGTTATCTCACTAGTAAATTAGCAAGCGAGGATCGAAGTCAAAGCATCCCACTAAAGTTAAAAGGCACGATCACCGCAAGATTATGAATAATTATTTTTTAATTTATCTTTTATTAATACTTAAATGGAGAAACTTTTGAGGTAGCATAAACTAATTAACATTTAAAGGTTATTAGATTATAGTTAATTCATTTCAAATTGAGTTGGTTTATAATACAGATTTTTTTTAGTAATAAAAGTTAAATATAAACATTAATTTAAAAGGAAAAATATAAAATAATATTCGTGAATTTACGATGCAGTGGGAAGTTTCTTATCAATAGGTGTAGGTCTAGGGCCTGATTTATAGATATAAGACTTAAATCCTAGGCTAGACCAAAAGACTTAAATCCTAGGGGAAATTTTAAAGAATATATTTCTCATTTTAAAAAATAAGAATGAAATAAAGAAAACGGAAAAATAAAATATATGATGTAATTATTTATTTATTTATTTAATAATTAGGGGAAATTGGAGGACTATAAATACTCGCCATTGCTGTTCAAGCTCAAAGCAGCGTCAAGCTAAAGCTGCAAAATAGAAGGGAGAGTCCCTGCAGATTCTGCAGTCTCCTGGAGAGAGAGAGAGAGAGAGAGAGAGAGAGAGAGCGGGGGAAGCTTTACTAGAGAGAGAGAAACTGCGAAAGGGCTTCTTTGCGTTTGCTCTTTGAGATTTAAACAACCAGATTGTTGTTGTCGCCCGTAACTAACCTCCTCAGGCAAGATCGATCTTCTTCTTCTCTCTCAATCGCTGTACTTTCGTGTGGATGAATGCGTTCGTTAGTCTTCTTTCCAGTTCCTGATATTGTCGGTAGATTGCAGTCTCTGGTTTGTTTGCCCTATGCTCGTAGACGGAACGATTGTCATCTGCTGAAAGGTGATGATTACTTGAAAGGAGTTTGAATATGAACTCTTCATTGTGGTTTTAAATGGAAACATCTGTTGTTTTCTGTGTTTGAAGAGAAATCGTAGCCGAGTATTTGGTTTCTGACTATATGTTTTAATTATGTATTATTTTGTTTGGCGGTGCCTGCGTGAATATGATGTTGTTTCCTTATGGTTAAATTTCTCGGTTTAAATTCAGATTTTACGTACTTGTTTTGACTCTGTGTTTGACATGAAATGTTGGATAACCTCAGTCCATTATGAGCCACTAATGATTTTTCGGACCCAGCATTTGCCTTTGCTAAGTTTATGTTCGATGAAATTATGTCAAACAGACCCTGTGGCTTGGAAGCTCTCGTACTTGTCCTTTATGATCTGTTGTCCAAGAGCATATTGGATTTGTGCTATAAAGATCACGTGCTACCACAGGTGTTTAACTGGCTTAAAATTCTAACTGACCATCACAGTCTGATTTCATGCATATCAGTATAGAGACTGGAGCAAGACAAGAAAAGGATTATCTATGGAGGGAGGCGCAGGAAGAGGTTTGGAATGCCAGAAGACTATGGATGGGAGGGCGAATAACGGGAATGGTCCGGAGAAGGAGATCCCTACTTGCTGTTTGAAAGCAAGGGCTTCTCTCCCTGAGCTTGATGCAAAATGCCACTCTACTGTTGTTTCTGGATGGTTCTCAGAATTTCCATCCTCCACAGGTAATTATTCTGACATCCAGGTTATGTCTTTGTGAGTTTTCATTGGCGTAGATCTGATTTTTCTGTTTGCTAAATTATCTTGATTCAGAATCTTTTGGTTGTTTCTGTCTTGTACATTGAATCGCTGTTGATGTAGTTGGGGTCGGTTTTTTTTATGCTCTTGATCCTTTGTGCCTTCATTGCAGCTAAATCGGGCAAACAGATCTACTTCAACAACCCAATGTGGCCTGGTAGGCATGGTTACATCTTTGTGTTTCATACATTCCCCTTTACTTATTAATCAACTTATTGCAAATTCTATTGGAGACATCTTTCTGGTCTATTTCAGATTTCAATACAATGTGTCTTGCTTGGTGTTATTGGAAAGCTAAAGATCTTCATGTCCTATATTTGTTATTTTATTTTTATTACAATATTTGCTGTACCTTGCTGTCCTTCCTTTCTCGTTATACAAATGTCCATGATCTAATTTGGCTTGGAAAATCCTTATTTTCAATGTTACTCAAGCTTCTAACTGCATCTGCCATTAGCTTGGTGTCTGTGCCTTAAATTGTTGATTCACTTGTATGTAGGAGAAGCACATTCATTGAAGGTCGAAAAAATGCTTTTCCAAGAAAAATCAGAGTACCAGGAGGTCTTGGTCTTTGAGGTTTGCTGTTGCCAACTCTGCATCTTCAAGAATCTCTGTTGTGCTTTGTTGCCTTAATCTTGCTGCGCTACCCTTTCCATCTCATTTACTTAACTTAGTTCATTCATGCACCTTTTTTCTGCAGTCCTTGGCATATGGGAAGGTTCTTGTTCTTGATGGAATCCTTCAATTGACCGAGAAAGATGAATGTGCCTACCAGGAGATGATCACCCATCTGCCCCTTTGTTCAATACCATCTCCAAAAACTGTGAGTTGTTGCTATTGTGATGGCTCTTTTCCTCCTATGGGATTTGAGTGGAAATTTTACTATAATGCCAAATGTTTTTCTTTCTAGCACTGTTTATGACTTTCTCTCGTCCATTCATGGACTAGTAGTAATAGATTTCACCAGTCAGATGCATTGTTATTACATTGTTCAATGTCAGGATTTTGCTCAATTTACTTTCTGCAGGTTCTCGTTGTTGGTGGTGGTGATGGGGCAGTCCTTAGGGAAATTTCTCGTCATGGCTCTGTGGAGCATATTGACATATGCGAGATAGACAAGCTGGTTATTGATGTGAGTGATAGCATGATATACCTCTACGTATGATAGCTTTCATGCTCAAAACTTATCTGTTCATATTCCTATTTTTGAATCTTTAAACAGGTGTCTAAGAAATTCTTTCCCAAGCTAGCATCTGGATTTGATGATCCTCGAGTCCATCTGCACGTTGGTGATGGTACTCATACTAGCATATTTCTTTATAATTGTACACAGTTCTTATACTTTTGAGGTTCTGTTTAGACTGCACAAGCTAAGCCGTCGTTCCCTGTCATTATCAGCTGTTGAATTTCTGAAGACTGTGCCTCAGGGGAAGTATGATGCCATCATTGTTGACTCATCAGATCCTGTGGGTAAGTTGTCTTTAATTGTTGACCTAAAGCTAGGATCCCCGTTGAAGTTATTCTAATTAGTCTGGAACTTTGCTCATTTGTGGTCAAATGTTTGCGCTCAGGTCCTGCTCTGGAGCTGGTGGAGAAGCCATTTTTTGAGATGATAGCTCGAGCCTTGAGGCCTGGTGGTGTTCTCTGTAATATGGCTGAGAGCATGTGGCTTCATACACATCTTATTGAAAACATGATTTCTATCTGTAAGGAAATATTCAGAGGATCAGTCCATTATGCTTGGACCAGTGTGCCCACATATCCAAGGTGAAATGGAAATTTCCTGCTAAAATTTCTATGGGAGCCTTGCTTCGGTCTGAGATGGGTACTTGAAAAAGATTCACCAAACTGTCTAGTTTTGCCGCTGAACCTCTTCTGTGCTTCACAAAAATTGTGTAGATGATATATTTTCCCCTATTCGTGCTTAAGATTAAAAAAAAATGAAACAGAATTTCCAATCTTGATATCTATCTGATAGATGTGACTGGTGCAATGAACTCAACCTTAAGTGTCCTGCAAAGTTGTTAGGTAGAAGGACATCAATCAGTACATTGAACATATAAGCTCGTGTCTGGGTCTTTTATGAACTTACTGTTCTAATATGAAGGTTTCGTGTGCAGTGGTTTGATCGGATTCCTCTTGTGCTCAACAGAAGGCACGGCAGTTGATTTCATGAATCCTGTAAACCCAATTGAGAAGGTAGAAGGAACTGGAAAACGCTGTGGAGAGCTTAGATTTTATAATTCTGAGGTAATTGCTATAAACTGGGACACATATTTTCATTAAAAGTCAGGAAGTGGGAATGAACTCATCCGTACAAAAAGGTTGACATCTTTGCTTCTCATTTGATCAATTTACAGATGCACTCTGCTGCCTTTGCTATTCCAACATTTCTGAAGCGGGAGGTGAGATCGTTGTGCAATTGAGACCTCAGTAATTCAGTAGCTTCCGGGTTGGATCTGAGATGGTGAACCTTAAATATTCTAGTACTCAAGATCTGTTTCTGCACGGAAAAAAAAAAAAGAGTTGTTTCAGGTGATCGTCATCATTACATCATGAATTTGTAGCATGTGTGACAGCGTTATGCTTTGAAGATTCAGAACTTAATATAAATCATTTTAGATAAGTGTTGCACTAGCGGATTGGCCATGTTTAGCCTGCTGCTCCACCCTGATCTAGCATATGACTCAATTTCTAGTTGCTTGTGCCCTAGTTGACATGCTCGCTCTTAGAATGAAAGCTTCAGATTCTCTGACTGCTCGAGTGGGTTCTGGATGAGGTGGGAGGCCGAGCAGCCGAGAAAATTGAGGCCCATCTATGTTTAACTCCTGAGACTTGGAGGCTAATGAGGTTTGTTGCCTCAGTAGACGAATACCCGAAGTCTCGGTCACGTTTTATGCAATAGTTTTGATGGAATCCACACAAATGTACTTCAGGTCCAAACCCAGGATTGTGGAAAACGCTTCGCCCGGTACTTTTAACCTTCCACGAGCAACCGTACAAAGAGCATTGAGATTCCGGCCCAATTCAGCTTTTGATCAAAAGCAGCCACAATACGATTAATTGCAAAAGATAACCGTATACAATAATACACTGTCATGCAGCAAATTCATTCAGACTATTATGAACAAGCCTATTTATTACAAGCAGACCCGCAGTCTCTTTCTTTTTCCCTATCTCTTACCCTCCTCCAATTCAATTCAATTACGAAATTCAAACTTTTTTCAGTACGAATCCCTCTCTTATATGGCGAGACGAAACAGCTACATTAACCGCACTGAAAGCAGACAATGCTTAAACAAGCCTCGCTAGCGTTCCTCAGCGGAAAAGTCAGGCTCCGCCGGCTTCTGGAGCAGCATTTGAGGAATCCTGTCAGACACCCTTGCCTTCCTAGAACTCTTCTGCCTCAGAGCCCGAAGGGCATTTGCAGCAAATCTCGACGCGTAGATTGTCGCACCCAAGCTGGGAGAGCTACTCCCGCCCTTTGCAAGAACACTCTGAAGCCTGTTCTCCTCTTCCAACAAGGACTCCTCGAGCTTCTTCCGAGAGTACCTTCTCCACGCAGCCTGTATGAAGCAAGCCGCCCAAGTCCTCCACTGCTGAGAGTAGAACCTAAACGTGTGGCGGAGCTGCTTGCTGTGAAGCCGCCTGAACTGGGAGGCCACAAACTTGAGGTCCTCCGCCACGAGGGCGAAGGCCTCCACCTCTGCCAGTGCTTGGACTGTTCTGGTCGAGATTGGGAGGTTCGACGAGGAATGTGGGTCCAGGGCCCAAGTGAGAAGCTCCTCCCCGCAGAAATCTCCTGCCTTCAGATACTCCGAGTTGAAAAATCCCGTCCTTCCTCCATTAGTAGTCATAGTCAAGAGCCTTCCACGCATTATAAACAGCATCTCATCGACGGGGTCTCCTTCTCGGACAATGTAGCTCTCTTCTGTGTAAAGCACGGGCTTGAGTCGGTCACACATGGCATCCAAAAGCTGCTCATCCATCTTCTCAAATATTGGCACCTGGAAGTAAGAAATTCGCTTTAGCACTTGCAACTTCATACACGGGCAAAAACAAGATTTTGTCAAGGAAGCTCACTCTCATGAGGAGAGCCAAACACAGATGGCGTTTAATGTCCCTTCTCAGGTCCTTGGGAAGATTCCGAAGCAGATTTTCTTCATCCACTCCTCTAGTTTCCTGCCACTTGTACTGTTCATACCTTCTAATTCTGTCCCTCAGGCTCTCAGGGAGCAAGCGGTGAGACATCCACTGCTCTGCATCTCGTCTTTTCACCCTCATCTCCTCTAGTCTGGTTGTAGTGGATTGAAGATATGTCTATATTCCAGAACAGTATGTAACCATTTGGTTTTACCCCACAAAAAACAATTCCAAAGTAATTTTTTCATGTGCTTGTATGCTATGGCCAAAAAAGTCCTGAAACAATGTTATATGACCTACCTGCATATTTCCGATGAGGAATGAGAATAACACCAAGCCTGATATGGAAATGAATACTGCAAAACAGATCTCCCAGACGTACGTACTTGTCTGGAGGTTTTGACCAAGAGAGCTGCCAGAACCAGGAAACAATAAGCACAAGACAAGCTCTCAGTAAATCACAAGGTCAGTGAGTTATGGGTGTTAATTGCTTGTACCTTAAGTTCTGCAAGCCCCACCAAAAGCAATAGAATAACTTCTCTGGAAAATCTGTCGACTCGACAACACCCTGCTGAAGGGCATCAAGGAATATGCCGAAGTTGAATAGTGTAGTATTTGGTGTCTGTATGGGGCAAGAAGAATTGAGAAATGCGTTGGAACCACTGTTCGGATAATCACAATACAAAGAATAGCGTGCACAGCCAGTATGATGATCACAGGCCCTCTGCCAGCACGTAGTTTCCCGTTCTATTGAGAACAAGTACCAGAAGGCTCCAAACACCTGAAATGGCAGACAGAAGTATGAGTTGCCGAACACCCATCGTCAAGTTTCAGATATCTTGCTCAGGAGAGGAAGAAAAAGCAATTGGAAAATCAGAGAAAAGAGATGTGATTGACAAAGTACCCAAAACTTCATACAAGACGTACAACAAACTGTAACATGATTTTATACGTACATGGCTAGCGAGCATGTACAGTAACAGATTGAATGCAGCTCCAGCCCATGCAGTCTCAGTGAGTATGCCGGAAGTCCTAGTTACTTCTTTGTATAAAGGGTATATCCGTAGAAACCTTGGGATATATTGTACTAAGACAACAAATTTCAACAAGTTCTTTGTGTTCAAAGATCTTGCACCCCTCAGTTTTGGAATGACAACAAGAATCACGACCTACAGATAAAATATCAACATAAGAGTTAAACGACCATATATAAAGTCATTATTCTGAAAGTTCCAGTGTTTTGTAGACTTCTTTGCATGAAATTATGAAAGATATATGAATAAATTCCCAGAGACTGCTTAAGATTTTACTTTACCTGGGGTAGTGGGAGGACAGCAAGGATGTCCACAAAGAAATAGGAGGCTAGATACCGTTTTGCTATCACCCATGTATCTTCAACCAAAACACCTCTTCCAAATACTCGAGAAGAGGGGGCAATGAATCCAGTATTGAATTGGAAAATTATATGTAAGATGTAAAAGACATCAGTGAAGAACCTCAGCACACAAGCAGTGATCTCCATCCTGTGGTCGACATCAAGGCACTTCTTGGAGTCATTGATGATGGGAACATAGAAAAATAGAGGGTCCAATGAAACCGCAAGCACACATGAAAGCACGAATATCTTATTCCATTTCTGAAGAAATGGACCCTGTGGATCGAGAACTTTTCTTTTTGACTCCGACCCTTTTGCCAACATACTATTAATGGAAAATGATCTCCAAGACTTCCCAATGTTCTTCATTCGTTTGGAGCCAAACTCCAGGCTTCTTTGAAACTTCTCAGATACTGAACTTAGTGCAATTCTAAAGCTCCCAAAACTTGTCCGAGCACTCCCTGCATATTGCCCTTCAGTTACTTCCTCAGAAGTCCAATCCATGAACCTGTAAGCAAAAGGTTTAGACTAAAAAATGGACAGAGAAGGACTAACAGTTACATAAGTAATAGCGAAAGAAGAAAAGATGCATCAATAGCTCACCTCACAATTTTCCCTCGCGGATAATCCATTTGTGTGGGATATTTCGAATGAACTTTTCCAAATTAGAGAATCTGTGAGCTACAAATAACAAAAGGCCCACTTCATGGACCGAGCACACTCCAGTACCACCTTCTAACCTATCCATGGAAAAGGATAAAACCTTTTTAGATCACAATGCGACATATTCACAAGTATCATAACCTCCGGTGCAAGGATATTCACCAGAAGTACAAACTCCTTATTACAACAACAGGACGATTACAGACTAATTATGAACTTCCAACAGTGGTATAGAACGATCATTTTTACTTCGATGAGCATCTGAGAGAGTGTACAAAAAGAGAATATCATTTCCGGGGGGCTATTCAAGCATCGTGAACATGGAGTACAACAAGAACTCGAACTGACTGAATTAGGACAAACGGGTTCATCGTCTTAATTTCTAGGATTCAATTATAAAGAGGAAGCATTTAGTAACTTGCAGATAATATACATGCGATATCTGAAGCAAGAGGATCGATTCACAGCAATACAAAACCCACAACTGCCGAGTGTCCCCTGAGAAAGCAGGACAGAGTCGGTATAAGTAAGAAAAACCGCGCAGCGTTACCGTGAACGCACCCTGAAACTCCAAGAAAGGCGGAGAAGGCGGTTCTTCATGTGGAAGTTCTAAAATTAAAAGGAAAAAGGAAAACTTACCACTGTTAATCGACGAAGAGCGAGCTAGCGAGAACGNAGGGAAAACTTGCCACAGTTAATCGACGAAGAGCGAGCTAGCGAGAACGACAAAAATGGCGGAATCAAAGTAGTACGACTATCGGGTTTTCTATTGATTATTGCCAAGCAGTAAGATTGACGAACTAATTGAAGAACCGGGTTTGTAGCGAGCTGGGTGTGGGGTGGGTTTGGTGGTGATGGCGAGGAATGAGGGAGGGAGGATGAAGTACCTGAAGAAGGGTCTCCGGGAAGTGGGGTTGAAGGAGGGAGATGGGGCTAAGTGAGGGGGGCGTTGATGGAGGGCACGAGACTCCTGTGCTCTGCTCTGATATCTTCGATGATTAATCAGAGCGGAAGGGGGAAGGGGAGCAGGTGTAACTGGGTCGACGGAAGAAGCTTCTTGGAAAGCCCCTCTCTCTCTCTCTCCGGCAATAAGACTGGTTCAACTGTCCTCTTCCTCTTCTTCCTGCTGTACGGAAAGCTTTCGATGACCGTGAGAAATTCACAAGTTACAGTGACACGAGAGAGAGAGAGAGAGAGAGAGAGAGAGAGAGATAGATAGGGTGAGTGCACAGTCCAATAGCACAGACCCACAGAGAGAAAGGATAACCGTTGGGACCCACTGGGTTTAAGAGCTTCCTGTCACATTCCTGTCACATGCGCCAGGAGCTCCTACTTCCTTCCACGAGCAAAATCCCACAATTGACATCAATATAATAACTTAGCCAAATTCGATCTTCATAATCAAATTTATTTATTTATTTATTTACTTTCTAGCACACAAATTACTTTTATGATGATGAGATGATAATGATATTATGTCCCTGAAAATTTTTGTGTATTTTTCAGCCCTTTTAAATGCCTTTTTGGATATTGGTGCAGACTGCTATCCCTCGATTTCAGTGGGTGGCGGTACCGAGCGCTCGTGATTTAATTTCTCGCTTCGCTCGCCCTGGGCGTTGGTGCACCGGGTTCAGCAGTGTTTCTCGACGGAGGGACGGGAGACGGCTGTACCGGAAATTCACTTTCACCCCCCGCACTAGCAGTCAATTTGACGGCGGTCGGAGGGCGCTTTCTCTTGTCGGAATGCTTACCAAAAATAAGAGCCAAAATACCTTTTTCTTTCGGTTCGCTCCCTGGAATCCTCCTACTTCCCAGTTTGCTCCCAGTAGTTTCAGGCGTCTCGATTTTCCAGCCCTAATTCGAGAAATCTGCGAGGTTCACTGCCTCCTGATACTCGCAGTTGGCAATGGGCCCTTCCCCACCCCCTAATAATTGTGATTATGTTGGCACATTAGGTTGGATTAAGCACGAAACATAATTGACATGTGTGGGGCCATTTAAACTAAACTAAAAAACACTGTTACGGATAAAAATTAGCCGAAAATAAGTTCTAATCTCAAAACTTCGGTACCATATTTGTTAAAACTGCTATTATTATTATTATTATTATTATTATTATTATTATTAACTAGAAAATAAGCAAAAAAATAAATAATATAATAAATGTCAATAAATGTGATATGTATGGGAGACATTGAAGGAATACAACAACTACGCAATTTTACTTTGGGGGGGGTGGCGTGCAATTGCGGAATTTTAGTCAAAGAGGTCAGGTCTTCCTTCACGTGCGGGAAAATCACGCGATGCGGCTTTAGTCTGGCTCTGTACTAGGCAGCTGGCAATTGAGCCGAACTTTGCAAGTCAACGGCTTGGACGAATGTGATTTGCGGAGCTGTAGCAGTTGGTGTGAATCGTAGAAAATTTGTGCAGGTGCAGTGTAGATACGCATACATGCATCATATTATATATAATTTGGAATAAAATATTTTGACATAAAATTTTAAAGTATAATATTGTAGTATAAATTATTTTAAAAATGGAATATTTTGGTGCAAATTATCAATAATTTTAAACTATATAAGAAAATGTAAAACAAAAAAAAGAGCTGGAGACAGAAAGGATGGCTGCCAGCGGCTATTTCCCTCCGGCGACCATTTCCCTCTTGCGACCTCTCTGGCGGCCATTTTCCTCCGGTGGCCTCGCCAACGGCTGGAAGATCAACGCCATGGTCAACGAATGCATCTCCTTCTTCGATGCCTTCCGCACACACTACCGCGAGGGGCTACCGGCTTTCCTCTAGACCAAGTCCCTCGGCGGTGCGATTGCCCTCTATATCACGTTCCGGCAGAAGGCGTTGTGGGATGGGTTGGTCCTCGACGGCGCAATGTGTTGGATTAGAGCCAACGAGCTCGAGGAGGACGATGGCGAGGTCGCGCACCGCCACCTCAAAACGAGCTTGTGAGGATCTGCAAGGAACTCCAGGGGCAGTTTGAGGAGGTCGAGGTCGCCTTAATCATCGTGCACGACGGGGGTGACTTAGTGTGCAACCCCAAGTGCGTGAAGGAGCTCCACTCGCACGCCTCCAGCGTGGACAAGACCATGAGGATCATCCCGTAGATGCGGCACCAACTGGTTGGCGAGCCGAAGGAGAGCACAGATAAGGTGTTTGGCGAAGTTGTCGAGTGGATGAGATCTCGAGTTGAGCGATGTGTTGCTGATGGCAGTGGCCCAGATTTTGAAAAACTCGGCAGTGCGTAGGGTTTGGTCATGGGGTCAATTAGGTGGGAAAATGGTCGCCGACGACGTCGCTTGAGGGAAATGGCTGCCGGCGAGGTCACCTGGAGAGGTCGTCGGAGGGAAATGGTCGCCGGCGAGGTTGCTAGAGGGAAATGGCTGCTGACGGCTATCCTTTCTGTCTTCTTCTCTTTTTTTTGTTTTGTATTTTTTATAATTTAAAATTATTATAAGAATCAGGCATTAAATTCTTATATATGTTACTGCTTTAGTACTATTTGTTATAATTAATGGTATTGGTAAAAAAAATTAATTATTTATATTAAAATATTATGTTAATGAAACTTTTTATACTAATTTTTATACTAT
>CXYZ01003352.1:4569184-4597751 GCA_900006705.1 Sonneratia caseolaris | reverse complement strand
TTGAATTTGGAACTAATATAATAACTATATTAATGATTTTGATTATAAATTATAGTTAAATTATAATATTATATCAATTTATTAGAATATTATATTATTAATATTATTTATTAAACATGTGGTTCAACCCATTGAACTTTCGACCGACCCATGAACTCACACTTAAACCGGTTTTCGGCCCAATCTGGTTTTAAAAACTAGGAATATAATTGAGTTATTAATATAAATGTTATGTTAATTTAAAAAATATTAAAATATAATTACTGATATATAAAAGAAAATTTTATTATAAATATTTTTTTTAATACTTTCCCTTTGTTACTATTATTTTGAGCCATGCCGACATGGTATGATTCATTTTCGTATTGTGCCAATATGATATAAAGTCTCTAGCGTTGGAAAAATCCTTTCTCATATGCAATTTTTTATGTCATGTCTGATCCGTACTTTTGAGTTAACCAATTTTTGACAAGTTGTCATGTAACATTGTGATTTTTTTAATAATAATAATTATTATTATAATAAAAGCCGTTGTTTTGTAACGCTTATGCAGCCACCCTTAAAACGTCAAAGGTCGTGTCGTATGTTCATGTCCTGTCATCTCTGTTACATGATGTAGTTACTATATAATTCAGTATATATAAGTTATTAGGTTCTTTTTTCCCTTGCTTAATATCGTCTTTCATAGATCACCGTCGTGATCGTTGCAGTGCTATTTCCCCTTTCTTAAACGGTGCCACGTGTACTTGTTCCCCTCTTGTGGCCGTCAAAGTTACGATCCCTCTGTCTCTCAATCTCCAACTCTCGGAGGCGGGGATTTCCATGGACGCCCAGAGTACATCTCTGCTCCACTCCATTTTCTACTGATCCTCTCTTCCAGGGAGAGGT
Organism: Sonneratia caseolaris; assembly: GCA_900006705.1. Taxonomy (NCBI): domain Eukaryota; kingdom Viridiplantae; phylum Streptophyta; class Magnoliopsida; order Myrtales; family Lythraceae; genus Sonneratia; species Sonneratia caseolaris. Next base: position 4,596,863 of record CXYZ01003352.1, on the reverse strand, counting down.
GCTGCAGGTTTGTCTCGGGTCGGATCCTCCGAGTATTACCAGCATTCGAGTCTGACTCCCGTGTCGCGGGTCGCCTGATCCCGCTGGATCCGCATTTTTGGGGTGTTTTTCTTTTCTTTTCTTTTTTCTTTTTTCTTTTTACTCGAGAGCTCAAGCTCTCAAAATCTTCTCCAGGGATCTGCAATTTCCTCGTCGTTCCGGCATCCCTTTCCGTCAAAGCCCGTAGCTCAGCTCGCTGCAATTGTGTCTTGACGGTCGTCCGTCGAAATCGGATCTCCTCTCAGATACCACTTACAGTACGAGAATCCTGTGGTCCAGCAACGAATTCGTTTGTTTTTAGCTATCTGTGATGTAGTTTTGGTTTGGCATTCATGGTTTTAAGTTGCTTTGTGATCGCTGACTGATCGGTGGAGGCAGCTAAAGGGATTATATGGGATACGAAAACAAATTTAACTTAACCTTTCAGCTATTCGCCTTTTCCCCTAGTAGTACAATGTATGAACCTGGGATTCGAGTTTTTTTGTAAATTGAGGGGATAAATAACTCTTCGTTACCTGTGAAAAGACCGATCTTGTCTCTGTTTCTCCGATAGTTTTTGCTTGCATCCGATAGGATGATTTGAATTTATCGGTATTTTTCGGGAATTGAATCATCCATGGTGATTTTTTTTTTTTACATGTCTTTCGCAGAGGAGCAGGCGGTTGATTTAGATGGTATGCAACGTTTGCATAAGAGCGTTATTGTTCAGGCTGGGCATTTAGGGCTACTCACTTTTGGAAGACCACGGCCGAGCAATACAGCAAGAACATTCCATGCAGGTGTTCGGTTAACATATCCGCGGAGGTATCATTTGGAAACAAGATTCAAGATGATGGTTGACATGGGTTCGACAGAGAAAAGAGAACCAATTATGAACGTGTTTTTGGAGAAAGAGGACGGTGGATTTGCAATACCAAGTGGAGGCTGGAAAAGGTGCCTTCTCTTGCTTTTCTCTTTTATCCAGACGTGGATCAGTCACTGGATTATTCATTTATATGAAGCACCGTCTGTTTGTTACATTATAGTATCTTCTCTTCCTGATACCTGAGCATATAGGAGGGCATAGGATTGCCAGTTTGGCATAACCATCTGATGGAAGAGGTTGAGATTCAAGCCTTTTCAATTGAAAGTTTGGCTGCTTGTTTGCCTGAAAGTGCTGATTGTGGATTACATTTTCACATCTGTTCAGGGAAAAAAAAAGGCTTAAAATTTTCATTGAGATCCTTCTTTCAGTGACATTTCAATATTCATTGTGTTATTTTTCGTGTTAAATGATGAAAATATTAGATGAAGAACTAACTCTTCTGATAATGGTTATTGGCTATTACCATTTCATCTTTGTCAACAGTGAAGATGGGAAGCTGAGCTGTGGATACTCAAGTTTCAGGGGGAAGAGAGTGTCGATGGAAGATTTTTATGATATTAAAACTTCTAAAATTGATGGAGAGACCGTCTCCATGTTTGGCATATTTGATGGTTAGGCTTTGATATCTCTTTTCCAATTCTGGTTATGTGGTCAGTATTCCGATATTTGTGCATTTATGAATAAGCCAAAGAGACCTTTCCTTCCTCACAAATGACCTTATTCTTTTTCCATGTTTGAGATGTCAAACACATCTTTGCTGTTAATTGACTTAAGCATGAGGGATAATGGATAAATATTTGGATTCCATAATTAAAGTTTGCAATTTCGCCTCACAGGTCATGGCGGTTCTCGTGCTGCTGAATACTTGAAGGAGCATCTGTTTGATAATCTCATGAAGCATCCACAGTTCATGAAAGATGTGAAGTCAACAATAAGTACGTTCAAGTGCTTACTTCTAACTGCAGTACTCCATAATTGTGGCATATTCTTTTGCTTCTGATCATATTACAACAAAATAGTTCATTTATGTGTTAACTTAGAAGTTCATCTTTGCTTTGGAGAAGCCATGGAATCTTATTGTGAGATATCTGTTTCAGCAACTCTTTTTTTGTGCTGACCACCTTTTCGCTGCTCCTCTCTTTATAAGTATCTGCATGAGCTAATTGTTTTTTTTTTTGGTGAGGATGCAGCTGAAACATATCAGCAAACTGACAAGGATTTTCTAGATTCTGAAAGAGATTCTTTCCGAGATGATGGTTCCACCGCATCGACAGCAGTACTGGTCGGAAGACATTTATATGTGGCAAATGTTGGAGATTCTCGTACTGTAATATCAAAGGCTGGTAAAGGTATCATCTTCTCATGTTCTTTTTATCTCCTTATGCGGCTTCAATTACTTTAATTTTAGACTTTTCTGGTAGAAATTTGGAGGTAGAATCTCCGTGAATTTATCAGCAACAACTTGAATGAAGCAGATTTATAGGTGGGTGCATTCACTACTGACCTCAACATGATCTCTACCTTGTCATAGTTTGTAAAACCCTTAAAATATTGTGTGCTGCCTGCAAATCTAGTTCAACATTGCATTCCTTCATTTTTAAATTTTTATCTTGACTGGAGGTTTCAGACTGAGATAAATTGCACAGGATACTGTTTTAATCTATTTCTTTCTCTGCTGAATATCAAAGTGAAAACATTGAAGTAATTTTTTTAAAGCAATATCTTGTTATTTGTGTAGCAATTCCGCTCTCTGAAGATCATAAACCAAATAGAAGTGATGAGAGAAAGAGAATTGAAAGTGCTGGAGGAGTTGTCATGTGGACAGGTATGATTGGCCCTTTTTTGTGTAGTGTACTGAATATTTTTGTAAGTTTGGTTATGCAGATTAGGTTCAATCACATTGCTTTCTAAGAATGTTTATATAGCAATTAATACATGCTTGTTTGAGTTGCCAGGCACTTGGAGGGTAGGAGGTGTGTTAGCCATGTCTCGTGCCTTTGGTAACCGCATGTTGAAGCAATTCGTTGTTGCAGAGCCCGAGATTCAGGTAAACTTTTGATGGATAAATTTCCATGTGTTGCTTGTTGGGGATCCAGCTGAATTCTGTTAGCCACCTTTGAAATTCTGCAAGATGCTAAACTATGGATCTGCCTGTTTATTCTGTGTCAAACCTATACTGGAGGGATAAAGTTCTTTTATCCATGTAAGAGGTCTTTGCATGAAATAGCTGTGAAAAATCAAGTGCCTGGCTTTTACTCTTGAGAGCCATATCATTATGTGGATTGCGATCACAACATTTCAGGAGCAAGCGATTGATGGAGAGATTGAATTGCTTGTACTTGCCAGCGATGGGCTGTGGGATGTGGTACCAAACGAGGTCAGAGACTGTTCTTTCCGATTATCTTCTCTCTGATTTTTTTTTTCAGATGTTGTCTTTTGCATTCCCTTCAGGACAATTACTGGGCACACCTCCTGGTTTTTGTGTTACAGGATGCCGTTTCACTTGCCCGAGAAGAAGATGAACCAGAAATGGCAGCAAGGAAATTGACCGAAGCTGCCTACTCCCGAGGCAGTGCCGACAACATAACATGCATTGTCGTGAAGTTCCACCACGACAGAACAGAGGGGAAAGATCCAATGATGTCAGAAACCAGCGAGGTGCCAAATCACAGCTCGTCTATTGATGTATAGACAGGGAATCTTTAATTTATCATCGAGATTTCACACAATCTGAGTGCGTAATGCTTGGGTCAAGTAAGGAGGCATTTGTTTATTTAATTATGATATTGGTTGTCTTGCCATTTCCACCTTCCTCGGTATGGGCATGTCACTGTAAGCCATACTGAAGACTCACCTTTTCCAGCTGTTTGGTGATTCTGACTTAAGTCGGAGAGCTCATTGCAGTATTGATTTCAGGGTGGGAAAAGGTCATCTTTTACTTGCTTGCAAAAAAAAGAAAATAAAAAAAAGAAGAAGAAGGAGTAGAAGTATCCTCCATATGAATCGTGCTTTCGAAAGTATCTGGCCTCAACAGCATCTCTACTATCAGCAGCAGCTACCTCCAATAGATTGCTGAATGTGTTTATTAATCTTTCTTTGCCTTCACCGATGGTCTGTTCTCGATTGTGACCAACTAGCTCGTTGTTAAGGTTGGTTGCAAGTGGTGGAGTACTGTCGAGGTCGACGTCCATTTCTTTATGAGGATCAGCGTTACAAGGATCGATCAGGATACCTGTCCCGTTCCTCTCTGCTTTGACTTACGCGGACAGAGTGATCTGTGTTTAATGGTGTTCAACAACTTGTCTTGATATTCGATGCAATATATCAAGATCACAAGATTCGATCGAGGCTCTAACCGGAGATGCAGGTCCTGTAGAGATGTGANATTCGATGCAATATATCAAGATCACAAGATTCGGTCGAGGCTCTTACTGGAGATGCAGGTCCTGTTGAGATGTGTTGTACTCAGGCTTGGTCCCTGGGTAGCGCATTGGACGCAATATCTACGAGTGGTGTCGAAGTTGGGATCCTCTTGTTCTGTCGCTTTCTGGACCGTAAATCAGGTAACCGCTGAATTGATTAAATGAAATTATCTCGGCGTTGCCTTATAATGTATTATAACGCGAGAGGAAGGTTGCGAGATAAATATGCAGACCGATGAGGCTGCATGCAGCAGTTGAACCACACGAGATCTTCAGCCAGATACTTTGCTGGACGCTCTCCGATTGAAAGAGTGATCGTTAACTGGAGACACATCAATAGCCGATATGTGGGCTTAGGAACGCAGCTTATTTACTTTTGCAACCGTGCTTGGAGCTCTGAGGGTTGATGGAAGTTTGTTGGCTGGGAGGGGAACTCGAGTCCATGTCCATGGTATACGGTAATTTAGGTTGGGCTCGACTTGGATGTGACGGTGGGGAGCGCTATGACTAGTATGCACTCTGAGGTCGGGTCGTGAGCAACTGCAAGAGCCGAACGAGAAGAATTCCATGATATGGAGGGGCATGACGGTCGTCTCCGAGTCTTGCTATCCAGCATCTGTGAGTGATGTGAAGCGTCGAGAATGATGGAGGAGTGGAGAGTGAAAAAGGAAGCTGGCCCGAGTTGGCTTGAAATCAGCCGGCCCTTGCTTCCGGATTGATTTCCACATCAACTGAGGAGGTTCCTAAGCAGATTATGAAGAGCCTCCATAGTTGTGCAGGGACTGCTATACTGTCTTAAGGTGGTTTCCAGATAATGAAGGGAGGGAGGCTGTGGTCGGAGACTAAACGGATTTCATCATCGCTTTAATGGAGGGATCCGCTCATGTGGCGATGATACTTCTCTTTCCTTTTCCGAGAAGGCAGTGGTTTCTCCTCACTCAACGTTGCAAGGACTTAAATATGGCAAGAGTCGAGTCGAGGCATATCCCAAGCTAAACTAACGGATCTGCATTTCCTCAAAGAGAGACTGGTCAGGAGGACCGATGATTGTTGACCCAGCAATGGAGGAAACTTCATGGCAGAAGGCTTGGAAATCTTACGAGTCAGGAAGGGCCCTAGAATTTGCAGGAAGAGCTAGTTATCTGCTCCAGGATCTGGTAATTGCTATTGAGTTCCTCAACCGTATGAGGAAACCCCATGTCTGCTTTCGCATCGGTTTCTTATCAGTAACTTGATGGGTCCATTACAGTCGGGCTATGACTCCTCTATATCAATCATGGATTTCTCGCTGAAAAGCAGATCTTATCCAAAGAGACACGGCCAATGATTGAATGATGCACTGCATACAATCTTCATGTCGTATAGCAGACCTCCCTCTTGACTTACTAACAAACCCTCTAGAATCTGCAACCACTACTGCAGTGCTGGGATACCATTATGGAACGTGGTCCTATCTGTTTGTTCTTTACGTCTAGCCTGCAACAGAGAGATAAAGCCAATATTCACTGTGCTGGAGTTCTTGGTGCATTTCAGGAGCAAGAGATCAATGAAGAATCTGAATTGCTTATACCTGCCAGTGATGGGCTGTGAGATTCAGTGCACGACAAGGTGAGCCGCTGTTCCTTCCTCATAATCTGTCTCCGTTTCTTTCTGATGCTCGTTTATAGCAGCTCTTGAAGTTGACGGCTGGTTTTTCATGTGTCCCAGGGCACCGTTTCAGTTGCCATAGCAGAAGCGCAGGAAATGGCATCGAGGAAATCAGACTGAAGCTGCCTATACTCGAGGCAGAGCCGACAACAATAACTGCTCATCCAGAACACAACCTGCAGATAGAACTTCCACTGTGACAAAACTGAGGGAAAAGATCCAGCAGCTTCGCGAACGGATGAGGTGCCAAAGGACAACTCATCTCCAGATTCACCGACAGAAACCGTTTAGCTTGCTGTCAATATTTTAGTGGTGTGAGATGCATGATGCTCTGGCATCCCGTTCCGATCTCCTATCATCAGAGCTGTTGCAGGATCATTCCTCTTCCCCTTCCCATCTGCTTTTGAAACAAAGTGACCATCGAGTGAATCTCAGCGCTGGAGGTCTCGAACAGGTCCAGATGCATTTATATGCGACAGGGAAAGTGCCACTTGCATTTATTACTTAAATGACAGATTCAATAGATAACTTTCCATTTAGGGACATGACATATATTCATTTGAAGGGCTAGAATTTTGACCCCTGTTGTCACATCGGTGTCTTATTCTTGGTTTCAGAGAAAGCTAATGATTAAAAGATGGAAAAAAAAAAGGACATAAATAAAAATGACAACCATAATAACACTGCATCTAACTTAATCTATCTATCTATTTATTTATATAACTACATTTTAGGTTCTTTTGAGAATTGCTAGACTGAAGGCAGTTTGTCTAAGCTTGAGGAGTGTAGTGTACAATGGTGAATGGGTGATTATGGCCTCATATTCAAAGTCTCCTTCCCTCGCACCGCCACCTCAGTCTCATGGGTAAGCTCTGCTCTCTTCTGCTTCTTCACCTTCCACTCTCTGTATTCTCTCTCTCTCTCTCTCTCTCTCTCTCTCTCTCTCTCTCTCTCTCTCTCGTGGGGAGTGATGCAATTTACTGAATCTGCGTAGTGCTTTGCCCGCTTAGGGTTTTGCGCCCGCCCTGTTGAAATTCGGGCTGAGGGCTTAGATGGGCATGTGAATTTTGTGCTAAAAATCTGGCTTTTGAGCTCCTGCAACTGTTCATAGGTGGGATGGGAGAGTTTTGGTTTAGGACGAGATTTCTTTGTTTTTCCCTCTATGGGGGGCTCCATGCAGGTGCTGACTTGTTCCTCTGAATTTCTGCCAATATCTTGAGAAAATTTAGTGGTCGTGAATTTGAATTTTGAACCCGACCCTTTCTTTTCAATCTTTGTACTGTGTTTTAGATTGCATTGTTTCTGTTAAATAGTGGTAGAGTGGAACCCTATTGATGAGACTATAACTAAACAATTTTTTTTTTTTTTTGCATCTCATGATTTGGTAATCTACTGAAGTAGCTCGGAGTCTGAAGGTTGTTGTCAGTGCAGGCATGTGAATTTTGCATTTTGTTGGACTTGTATTCCTTTCCATCGGTTAATTATTATCAGTTTAGCGGTCACGGTGCTATATGATAGATACAGGATTTTTTGGTATGTCTCAGTCTGGTTCTGCTAATTCCCCCTTAGATGCTTGGCTGGGTTAGTCTAAAAGAGATGGTCAACATAATCTGTGCCTTGAGGCACGCTAAGGATTCATCAAAATATGTGAAACTTGCAATCTTTCTCATTATATTTTTCATTGTAACCTGCTAGTTTCCTTGAATTGTTGACATTGGTTGCTCTATTTGGAAAACTAATGAATGTGGCTAGTGGACAAGATATCCTGTTCTGTAGACGTTCTTTAAAACTGATGCTTCATGCGATCTTTCTTGATTTTCGCATAGGAATTTCCCTTCTATTGTTTATTGAGACTTTATGAAAATATCTTTGCTAAAGTAGTCGCTATAAATGTAGAATAAAAATAAATCCCCTCTAAATCATAATGGTGCAAGCCAGCCGGGTTCCCTAGTTTTACCACTTTTCCGAATTTGTGACAGGTAATTGTCAAAAAGATATTCCATCTTGCCCCATCTGATGGAATGCAACAGGGATGATGCCATCAGGGCTAAGGGGATTGCCGAGACAAAGTTCGTGGAAAGAGATTATGCAGGTGCGAGAAGATTTGTTTTAAAGGCCCAAAACGTTTTTCCAGCACTTGAGGGTCTCTGTGATATGCTGAGCACTCTTGATGTGTACATCTCAGCTGAGAATAAAATCTGTGGCGAGGCTGATTGGTATGGAATTCTTGGAGTGAACCCTTGGGATGATGATGATGCAGTTCGAAAGCAGTATAGGAAGCTTGCCCTAATGCTCCATCCTGACAAGAACAAGTCTCTAGGGGCTGAGGGAGCCTTTAAGCTTGTTCTTGAAGCCTGGAGTCTTTTATCAGATAAGTCCAAGAGACTAGCCTATAACCAGAAGAGGAACTCAAGGGTTGTTCTGCAAAGTAGTAATGGGTTCTATCCCAATAAGACGAGCACAAGTTTTGACGGTAATAATCAGGTTAACGTTGCTTCGATCCCTTCTCGACCTCACCAGAAAAATGAAACCTTCTGGACTATATGCAACCGGTGCAAGACTCACTATGAGTACCTCTGGGTTTACCTCAATCATACTCTGCTATGCCCAAACTGCCTGGAAGCTTTCTATGCTGTGGAGAAGGCTCCGCCACCACATGTATTTAAGCGATCAAACTCGCATTCTAACCGGTCTCACTGCAATTCAAGATGTGGTATTAGTAACCAAATGAATGGCAGTTCTTCTAGGCAGCAGACTATTAATTTCTCAATGTCATCTTCTAGTGCTTCTCATGGTCCTGGTACTCTCCAGCTTGGTCAGTCGAAGCGGCGTAGAATGGAAAATGTTTTTCGTCAAACATACAATTACCGGAGTGATCACATGGGCACAGGAGGTGGAGGTCATGTTGAAAAGGAGAGAGCCCAGGGAGGTTTTTACCGCATGCATAGTAAGCTGAACCGTGAGAGGGAGCTGTCTTTTTTTGAAACCCGAAATATGTTACTGCACAAGGCCATAGTCGACATTAGAGGGAAACTTGCGGAGATGAGCTTTAAAATCAAAGAAAATGGGAGGGAAGAGAAGAAGACTGATTGTGCTGGTGACATGCCTTTTGCTCCTGTTGCAATCAATGTCCCTGATCCTGATTTCCACAACTTTGACCTGGACAGGACAGAGAGCCTTTTTGAGGTGGACCACGTGTGGGCCGCATATGCTGACGTGGATGGAATGCCCCGGTTCTATGCTCGGATTCAGAAGATCATCTCCCTGAAGCCATTCAAAGTGCAGATTAGTTGGCTCAACTCAAGAAGCACTGCTGAGTTCAGCTCTCAAGACTGGATTGGTTCTGGTTTCACAAAGACTTGTGGGGACTTCAGGGCTGGGCATATTGAGATAAACCGAAGCCTGAATTCATTTTCCCACAGGGTTGCATGGATAAAAGGGCCACGAGGAGTGATTCGAATATTTCCCAGAAGGGGTGAGGTATGGGCCATCTACAGGAACTGGACACGTGACTGGACCAAGCTCACACCAAAGGAAGTTGTGCACAAGTATGAGATGGTGGAAGTTCTCGAAGAGTATGATGAGGAGTTGGGAATAACAGTAGCTCCTCTCATGAAACTTATGGGTTTTCGCACTGTGTTTCATAGACGTATGAACTCAAAGGAGGTGAAAAGGATCCCAAGGGAAGAGATGCTCCAGTTTTCTCACCAGGTCCCAAGCCACTTGCTAACAGGTCAAGAGGCCCAGAATGCTCCAAAGGGATGCTGGGACCTTGATCCCGCTGCTATTCCTCTGCAGCTCCTTCAGGTAATAACTAAATCAGAGGATACGTCTGCTCTAAGGGAGGATAATGCCAGGAAATGAAGGCAAACTACCTACCTAGGAGGTTGATCTGTTAGATAATGCATTGTTTAGCTTATACACAACTAAAGATTTAGAAAGTTTAAGATTATTAGGAATTGGATCCTAATTGTTGAAATCAAAATTACCCCCTTCTGCTCATGCTTTCCCTTTTGACTTCATAGCCTACTGGATCCTGGTCCAAATGATTTAGGGTTCCTTTTGTTCATGTCTTCCTAAATGATATTGTGACTGACAACTAAGAAGTTTCATGCAGAAGCTGAGGGTGATACTGCAACTCCTGTTCTTTTCTTGAGCATGATGTTGTTGAAGGTTTCGTCAAATTTATTTCCTTTCTCTGAAATTCAATGCGAATTCCGTATCTATGCCTGTCTTTGATGTGGTCATGTGCAACTCTTTTTTTTTTTTTTTTTAAGTTTTTCATTCACNCTATGCCTGTCTTTGATGTGGTCATGTGCAACTTTTTTTTTTTTTTTAAGTTTTTCATTCATTTCCACGTGTGTTCAGCCTCTTTTTGGGTACGATGAGCAATGGGGGTGGAACCACTATTTACTCGAATTACCTCGGTGATTTCATCCCGATCTGCTTCCAGTCTATCTTATGGTAATTGCTTTACTTGTGCACTGCTCGTAACTTCTATGGGTCCTGACTCGGTATGCTGCTACCTGTCGTCCCTCTCGGAAGGTGAAGGGTCACATTGGACTTATCAGGGAAGACTTCCGTGGTCCACTGGTGATACAGTGTACATTCACTCTATCTGGCCATAGATTGGTGTTCTTGAACCTTGCAAATGTATATTATATTTCCCCTAGGAGTCGGCCAGCTCGATTCAATCAATATTCGAGCCCTTTAAAGGGTGTCTAGTTGCAAGGCTTAGGCTTTAGGATAGGCGAATTATTGTGTGCGTTGGGGCCACTTCCTCGACCATTATACGGACCCCCGGAGGAATGTGGTCGCCGAGCAAAGAGCAACGTGATGAAGTACGGACGCAAGGAAGACCTTCGATAGTGCTTTCCACAGTCATCAATCAGAGTGGGGCAGTTAACGGTGGGCCACGCCATTTACATATGTGAGTACATATACTAGCGAATTGCTCTGTACTGCGAACATTCTCGGGTACGACTATGAGCATTTTCAAGTGTAGTTGAGAATGTCAACTAGGGTAGAGCGGCTCTCTTGCCCTTTATCCTTCCCCAGGTGAAGCGAAGCACTTACCTTCGGAGCTGCACCGTGACTCTCTGCCGCACCGAAGCTGAGATCCTTCCCTGTTTCAAACACTTCACCCAGCTTGATTGGATTCGATTACGGATTAGTAACACTGTGATGGGTCTCTTATGGATGAGGCTCTCGAGTCTGAGCCACCGTTTGAAAATATGTGGGAGGCAGGATTTTTTTCCGATCGTCAGCGCCGACCGTCGACTGTTCGGAGGAACTACCGCATTAAAGTGGCCGGCACGCAAGCCTACCCAACATTATCCATTTGATCATTTTTCTCGGGGGAGTGAGGGTGGGGCCGGAGGACATAGATTACCCACCGAAGCCTCCCTGCATGGACCTAATCGCCCATGTCGCTCGGGAAATATTACGGGGCCGCCATCACTTTCTCCAAGGGAATCACATCACTTTGCACAGTGGATTAATATTAATAATGTTTTTTTCAGAGAAGTGCTGGCTTGGTAAAATTCCGTCTCGTTTACGCGACGAATCATTAATAGCCCAAAATAAATTAATATTTTTAAGGAAAAATTAATTTATTTGGACGATGAATAAATTTAGCACATTATTTTATCATCATTGTTAACATCAACCTACATGTTGAGAATATATGTCCATTTATATTATCTTACCCCCTAGACATATAGAATATCGAATATAGCACACACAAAACGAATCCTATTAACCTAAATTCCCATCCCATCATCATTTACGGGTTAAATAATTTCCCACAACTTGCTTCTTTAAAAAAAATTAATTAATTATCTTCTTGTTACAGTGAAATATGCCTTGCTCTGTGGCCACTAACCGTCCAAATATATATCCCAAGTAGGACTCAAAATTGCCTTCGAGAGGCCACCGGTAACCGAACAATAAGAAGTGTAGAGCAGGTTCAAGGTTCGAAACTCAGGAAAATCGGTATATGAGGATTAATAGAGAACCGTAGATTGTATAATCCAATAGAGATTAATCGACCGTTACAGCACCATATGCGGATCNGTATATGAGGATTAATAGAGAACCGTAGATTGTGTAATCCAATAGAGATTAATCGACCGTTACAACACCATATGCGGATGTAAGGTGGGCTCCCATCCACATAATTCGATGGAATCATGGACTGCTGAGGTGTCGGATAAAAAAAATAGTAGAAGATACAATGTCATTTTTTGGATTGGTGCAATCGGCATGAATTATTGGAGACCGTTTGATAAATTTTTAATTTTAATGAGATTTTGAATCTACATCTCATGAAGGGAAGGGATCCACGGTATTAATTTTATCGGCAAATGGATCGACTATCACACAAATTCAGTCAGTGTAAATTTGAATTCGGTGGGCCGTTGACAACGGTGTAACGAACTCAATACTTGACTCAGTAAAAGGGATTTCGACTTTCGCGCCAATGAGGTGGGACCTTAAACGGAATTTGCCAGTTTCTGCTGGTGAGCGAACCGCCCGAAGGGGTAGCTTAGTCAACTCACGGGGAGTCGTGCTCTCCAGAAACAGACAAAGCGATGGCAAAATCGTGGTTTTCTGGTGAGGGAAGGGCATGTCAATCAGCAAATTAAAAAAACCACCACGGAAAATGCTTTTGCGTAGAAATTAATAATAATCATTTCCCTTATTTTCAATATATCTCTGCTCTCCGATAAATTAGTCTCTGAAGGCCGCTCTTCGATGGCGGTGAAGGCCGTCGTGAATCTCTGATCTCTCTCTCTGTATTGAAGAATCTCTCGCCGTAGATAATCTGTCTCAGCATTAGGGGATTGGTTTTCTGGCGGTGAAGGAGGGCGCGGTCTGTGCGCGTTGCCTTAGACGGGCAGAACTGTGGGGAGGATCCACTGAGAGCGCATTCATTTGGAGAGTTCGGCTGGAGGAAGGTCGGGGAGCAAGGCAAGATGAATGCTAGCGGGAACAGTACCGTCGGCGATGGAAACGGATTCGGAAGCACGGAGGGCGAATACCTGAGGAGGTATCACAGGCACGAGCCGGCGGAAAACCAGTGTAGCTCCGCGCTGATCAAGCACATCAAGGCTCCTCTTCATCTCGTAATCTCTCTGTCCTTCTCGCTTCTCAATATCCGTATGTGCGATTGTCCGTATATCTGTTTTCCATTCCGGTTACTTATTAGGATTTGCCTGTCCTTGTCTGCGGTCATTTCGAGTGTCTATAGGTCTTCCTGTGATGGATTGAGGATTGATTTAGGTAGTTAGTTGTCCCTGAGATATTTACTACAAGGAATGTCCGGGCTCTTCTTTCTGTGCATTCTCTTTTGCTTTATGTTCTCTCTCCCCTCTTTTGTGCTAGCAAATTATCCTTCATATGGAAATGTTGACAGGCGATCACGTTTGCCTATTCTGGACCGCTTCATTGTGTGCATCAGTGAATGCATGATGTTTAACCCATTCACTTGTGCTGTAATTGTTCTTAATCTGTATATCTACCTAGGTTTGCGGTTGTATCATCGGCAGCATTTTAATTGAGTAGTTGATCGCTCAGCTTGCTCTGTCTGGTCGACACCTGTTAGATTAGTTTATACAGGGCATTCTTTCCCCTGGGACTTGGGAGGGGTTATCAGAAACAAATATAGACTATCTAGTGCTGCCTTTTCCTTTTGGACAGCCAAAATGGGAAAAAAAATTCATGGAGAAATCATGATTTGTGAGAAAGCTTAATAACAGAAGGGGTACGTAAGCTTATTTCATGTGGAACACCTGAGAAAATGAGATGATTGTGCACTCTCCCAGTCAGTTGATATAATCTATAAAATGAAGGAGACCTAACACATGCTTGAATATGATGTATCTTTGAGATGTCTGGGACGAGATAATCCTCCAGAAACTTATCATGCGTTCTGTACTCAAAAAATAATGTGAGAAATTCCTGAGCCTCTTTGGACTTAATCAGGTCTGGTCGCTGGTGAGGAGATTTGATCAACCACAGAAATACAAGCCATTCGTCAGCAGATGTGTTGCGCAGGGAAACCTAGAAGTTGGGAGCCTAAGAGAGGTTGATGTCAAAACAGGGCTTCCTGCCACAACTAGTACTGAAAGATTGGAACTTCTAGATGATGATGAGCATATACTGAGCATCAGGATTATTGGGGGGGATCATAGACTCAAGGTATGTTATCCCTCTCACTTATCTATGCTCTGTCTTATTTTCTCTTTCCATGGCATTCCTCCTTTTTAGCAAATATTGGAACCTTTCTCTCATGTTTACTTCAGTATTTTTTATCAGCCAAAAGAACATCTGTTAAGTACATCTTCTACAGGGTATTAGGGTTACGTCTTCATGCCTCTGTAGATTGTACTTCAAATTTACATTTTCTCTGTTATTCCATTTCCCATTCTATATCATCATAAACAATTTGTTTTAACCCTGTCTCAGTTTTTCAATGTACTGTTGTCTGGCTAAGTTTATCCTGACAAGATGCTGAGGATCAATTTTGATTACAGGGAAATCGATGAAATGCCAGGACTTGGTATATATTGATTTCTCAAACATCTGAGCTAATGGTTTGCCAAACTTGTCTAGTGTGCTACTTCTGTGGAATATTTGTTCTATAATACTATTAGTGATATTTTTTTTCCAAATGCAAAGATGTACCTACATCCATACATGTATCATAGACAGAATCTGTTCCTTTATGACTGTGAGGTATAGTCTATATTTAGTCATCATTAAATCCCTGATCATACCACGTGGCAATTTGATGTGCATTTTTCAAGTGACTAGATACCATGATGTTTAATACTGTAGATGCAGACTGTAGTAGCCATTTCTAGTAGGTGAGTGTGTCTCTAGTATTATGATTCTATTGACAGTTCATTGCATGTGAACTAGGGATCTTTTCAGATTTTTCAGTGCAAAATGACGAAAGGTTGTGTTTGTTCTAGAGATTAGTTGGCTTGCAGCAGTGGATGGTGCATCTGCATTGCATGTGCAAACTAGATGAAGCACCAATATAACGTCTCTTTAGTTTTATTTTGATTCTGAATTCGCTCTAATATTTAACCCCATATGCTATCTTTCCACAACCTCCATAATGATAAGATATACCTTTGGCCTAACTAAACTCATTGTCTATTATGGAAGTATTTAAATTCTTTCATTTGATGGAATCTCTTGTTACTTGGCATGTCTGTTCCCAAGATGGATATTAGTTTATTTCTATTTGGTTAGTACCTTCTCCAAAATTTGGTCCGAGATACACAACATGTCATTTGGATGAAATGAGTGAAGACTATAGTATTTTTCCTTTTTAGCTTTGTTAGTTTGCAGTGGTCAAACTACGCTGACTCGGCTGCATACCCGGTTGTGGATCTTGAATCCATTCTGATCCCTTAACTCAGTGCATGTTATTTTCTCCTCATTTGTAGCATGTGAGACTTTGGTTAGCCCTGACCATAAAACTTTTGTGTATAGGCATGAGTTTGAGTATGATCACTTGTATTCAGGAGCTGCTTATGACAGAAATAGATTAGTATAAGCATTGGTTTAGGCACTTGTCTAAAATAATATTGTGTCTTTCTATTCTTCTAAAAGTTTTGCCATTTTTGTTACTCTCTGTTCAGAACTACTCTTCCATCATTTCCCTGCATTCTGAGATCATCGAGGGAAGACCTGCAACCCTCGTGGTTGAGTCATTTGTAGTGGATGTGCCTGAAGGGAACACGAAGGATGAGACCTGCTACTTTGTTGAAGCTCTCATAAGGTGCAACCTTAAATCTCTGGCCCATGTCTCGGAGAGGCTGGCAGTGCAGGACATTACTGAGCCTATTGATAGGATGTATGGAAGATAGAAACAAGGAAGGGCGGATGGGAAGTTGTGGGTTTCGTTCTAAGAGGGTGTTGCCATGGATGAAGCTTCCAAACTGGAGACGGACTGGCACCACCGGCCATTGCTTCCATCTTTCTCCACTCATATATCTATTGTTCTGCCGAAATATTTCTACCATTTCCACCTTTAAACTTGCCTTCCCTTCCATGTTCATTAACAGCTTTAAAAAGATAAGAAATGGATTTGTCTTCTTGGGTAGAGAGATAAAGCAAAGCTCTTGTAATAGTCTTGTAATGCTGAGCAGGTTGCCGATGCCTTGAGAAAAAGTTACTCTCTCACTCTCTCTCGTCCTTGTGGAGTGAGGTTTTGCATGCAATGTTCTTCTTGTGGGTTTGGTTTTACGGAGCGATTGTGCAGAGCACTTGTTTCTTCATGTTTTCATATGTAAATCTAGCGAGAGCAAAAGGTCGTGAAATTTTTGCGGTTGATTGAGATTTGGCAGGGTCTAAGTTTTAGCTTTTATATCGATTTAATTTGTATCTTTGCGGATTAGGTATTGTAAAGCGATCAAAAGCCTGCCGTGGGTTTTATGCAGGTAGCCGGCATCAAAGAAGATCGGGGGATGGGCCCACGTGGGCCTGGCCAATATTCGAGAGGCTTATTATCTGGACCCATTTGTTATAGAGCCCATTGGCCAGACCCATGAGAGAGGCCCAAGGTCCAGCCCAATTTTCAGGTCCATTAGCATGCAATACGTCAATGCGTGAGGCCCACGGGCTGAGCCCATCAGCGCGTGAGGCCCGGGATCGGGCCCGCACTGACTAGCAGGCGAGGCCTGTCGAGCCCCATCAATGCATGAGGCCTACGGGGTCAGCCCATCAGCAGGTGAGACGCACAAATCAGGCCCACCAGAATAGTAAAGCCCAGGAATGGAGCCCACTATTCCATGCAGCCCATGGCCAGCCCCTTTTAATTCTTAATACCTGGGCTGAAATTGTTAAGACGTGCGTTTCTAGGCCTGGCCTTCCATATAGGCCGAGACCTGGGCGTGTCCGTTAAGGCCGAAACAGCCTGTGACAGAATTAATGGGCCTCATGACCATACACTATGGTCCATCACAATGTCGCTCCTGGATTCCGTGGGCTGATACGAGCCCAAACTCTGCCAAACAGACAGTTATCATGACTTGGACTAGCGACCGTGGGCTTAACATCTCCTATCGGGCCAAAGCTTGGCACCCACAGTCCAATCAGCCTGGCCATGCCCACGCTCCTGGTAGGCAAACGGGAGATCCAGTACCTGGCCTACCGGAGAATTCAGCCATCGAAATACAAACACTGGCATTATTTGTAAGAATAAGTCACCCCTGAAAATTGATTGAACTCCCTATCATCCAACAACGTGTTGATTACTCCATACATGCCAAAAGCTCTAAGGTCAGCTCATGAGGGGTCGCAATCACATTTTCAGAACCTCCCAAGAAAGCAGAAATCACGCTCAGAAGTCTTCCCCGAGTATCAACCAAGCTAATCCAAAGGGTAGTAACGATATTAAAAGTTACAAAAAAATAAAAATAAAAAACACCTTCAATGCAAAATTTCCTGCCAAGAGCGATAGCATAATGAATATGCGCTGGTCGCCTAATCATACATAATCAACGATTAGCTTTGGAATATCATTGTCAGAGCGGAGATGATGCCATCAGAAGAATTCCCCGATTGAATATCATTTCAACAGGGAACACGAAGGGTGAGGAATTGAAAGGCATCGACGTATAGAACCATTACCTGTATGCTATGCTTTCTAGAATACGGTGAATACCTGACCCACCTGCCGCTTGTTCTTGTCAATCTGACAGGCTCCCGTCTCGATAGGAACCATCTTTACCGTTAGATGATGCTTGGACATCGATAACTCTCTTCAACCTGCATACGCTTGGGTCCTTTACTATATGGGGCAACTGCAGAGACAGACAAATGCTCCTCTTTTAGAAAATATGATCCTTCATATTGTTATCCTTGTTGACAGCTTCCAAATATTTCCTCAACTGAAAAGATTTTCCTCAAACACAAAGGCATAATGAGTCAACTTTACCGTTTATGAGAAAACTCAGTTGTTTTAGCTCCAAGAATGTGAGTTGATTCAGAGTATGCAAGCACCACGAGATGGATCATATGAATGCAACATCTTTCTGAGAAGTTCAGAAGTACCTGGATCCATTACTTCTCTCTACCTTTGCAAGGTGACCCTCAGTCGAGAAGCAACTGAGAATTAGTCTTTGCATCCATCTAAAATATGTTTAACAAAACCAATCCTTGAGCAAGTGAATGGAGTCACAAAACTGTTCCACTGCAAGATGAATGTCCAAATCTATGAATTTAGCAAGTGCAATTTTGGCCTAACTGGTTGATTGAATATCTCCTCGTTATGTTAAGGCAAAAAGGAGAGAATATGAGAGAAGGAAAGTATGAGAGTTCATGATCTATCTGCTTAGTTTCACTTTCCATGGGGTTGGCATGTTTTGCTTGGTAATGGTAGTTAACAAGTGAATAAAAAAGCAACATCAAATTATTACCTCGATCTGAAATGCAGATTTTGAAGCATTATATGACATCATTCTCCAAACGCTGAGCATGAATCCACAACCACAGTTGCTGAAATGAGTTTGGGCCCTCACTATTCTGCAGTTCACTGTGTCTGTTAGCAGAAAAATCTTGCATAGAATTATCTGATTTCTGCTCATTCGGAGGTCGCCATATACAGATAACTAAAGCAATTGTCCAATCTGTTGGTTCTCCAACATGGTTTGCTTTGTGCTAATAGCATGGCTGCATGTTGGTTCTCTCCAACATGGTGAAGCTGCAAAATTGAAGATAAGCAATGAGAGGTTAACATGCAAATATCGGTCATCCCTGTACATATAAAGTCCATAGGGAGTCATTTAACATTGCACTTTCAATTGCAGCACCATGTAGGAAAGGAGGAGATATATCTATTTGATGGTTGCTCATAGAAGCAGCCAATACTGAAATTAAGGAATCCTGTAAAATTTCTATTAGCAGTCAAACCAAAATTTCCATCAATTTTCATTGCATAATCGAGAGAGAATCGCAAGGCGTTTTTAAAATCCTGAAATGTCTAGATCACTATAAGCATTTGCTATGCTATCTCATATCTTTGTTTTGTGGCCTGAATAGATGACAAGTAAAGTAGCTATTTCTGGTATCACAAAGAATGTGAATTAAGGCAATCTTAAAACTGAAAATTGAGTAAGATATGGAAGCACCTATAGACCCTCCCAAGAGGACAGCAAACTGGTAGCTCACATCATGTCCAACCGCTTCTCCCTATCTCATCTAAACTTATACCACAGCACATATATGGGGAAAAGAAAATACCACCAGATAAAAAGGGCCCCAATTACAAACAGAGGTTAAAAAGACAAAAATACCAACAAGAAAAATGAAAGAGATTTACCTGGGTTTGCACGAAGGTGAAACCCCCACAACTTGATCATAGCATCTGTTTGCAATCTCTTAATTCCATTCCCAGACATGGAAAACTTTGAGGATTCTTTTTGAGTTCATTTCCATGTCTTACGCAATGACGAAACTTGTCTACAGTTTTGACTCCAGGATTGTTACTATATAAATACTTTTGCCTCTTCTATCTCCAGTTTGAAGGTTTGCTTTCACGAAAAATGGTCCTCCTCCTTTTGTTATCCAACCTGTGGGCTACAATGGATTGAAGATTCTCAGGTCCAAAGGCCCTAGGCTTGTCTAACTTCTGCACATTTATCGTTGAAGGGGCCAGCTGTCTGATGCTTCCATCTGCAGCCACAATTATTGCTAAATAAACAATTCCAACGATGAAAAGCTCCGGTGACAGATCCGAGGTTTCCTATTTAACTCGGTTTAACTGTTATGAGAACAAGTGCGCAGCAACGGGAGCAGAAATTTCTGGAATGAAACAATAACCAACCAATTATAAGAATAAAGATACTGCCGTGAAGCAACTACTATCTGCCGTATCCTAGAATGACGACCATCCAGCGGGTGGGCTGGAAGATCCTCTTCTCCCGTCACCCGAACATTGGATTGAAACGCAATTTTCTGAATAGGACAAATGATCCTTTTGCGTAATCAAACATCAGTTCTGGGCAAATTCATTCATGGAGAGAAAAGACACCGGAATTCAAGCGTTGTTATGGTTATTTTTAACCCCTGGAGAGGAGAGGACTTTACCACCATAGAATGCAAACAACCTCAAGAAGGAATGGGAGGCAGGACAGAGCAGAGAGGTCAGCAAAGTGCGAAATTACCGTGAGCAGCGCGCCTCCGTAGCAGTGAGTAACCATAAGGAGGATCATCCTCGATGATCGGAAACTCAGAAGCGACTGCAACGAGAGAGAATTTTACCTACGTCGCAGAGAGAGAGAGAGAGAGAGAGAGAGACCATTCCAACTGAAGAGGCGGGAACAGAGAGGTCTAGATTTTTCGCAGAGCTGAGCCTATAAACCAGAGCACTTATTGGACAGTAGTCCTGGGCCTAGGCCTGGGCCAGGACAAGGATACGGAGGCCCATTAACGGATGCTTTCTTCGTCAGCCGGCCCTTTCAAGAGTGTTGGATCACCAAGTTTCAGGATTGCCGTTGCAGTCTTGAGCAAAGCGAAGCTGCTTTGGACCTTCCAAGTCTCTGTTTGATTGAATCTTGACAGAGGATAAACAAGTTAATCTTGAGTCTTCAGACGATCGTCGGACAACTTTCTTGTGGGTTCTTCCTGCTTCGTCACCACTTGGAACCTGATGCTGGTAAAGCTCGAAGCTTTTCCATCATGGACGTGGAGGAAGCTGAGCTTGTTTCTAGCTCTTCGCCGGAGCTTTACTACCGAGCAGACCAGTATAATATCCACCAACATTGCGATGACGCGGCTCTTGAGGTCGGGCCAACTGGACGTTGCCCGAGAAATGTTCGACAGAATGCCCGAACGGTCCGTTGTCTCATGGAACACCATGATTTCCGGTTGCTCCAAATGGGGAAGGTACCCTGAAGCACTCAGCCTCGTCTCGAGCATGCACTACAGTGGAATGAAGCTCAATGAGACCACCTTCTCTACCATCCTTAGCGTTTGCTCAAATTCAAACTCTTTAAATGGCGGGAGAGAGATTCACTCCCTCGTCCTCAGGTCTGCGTCAGACAGGTTTGAGCTCGTGGGGAGTGCCCTGTTGCATTTTTATTCTAGTTGTTGTGGAATTCAGGAGGCCGAACGCGTTTTTAAAGAGTTGATTCATACGAATGACTTGCTGTGGAGCTTGATGATTGTGGCGTACGTGCAGTGTGATTGGATGGAGGACGCTATGGATGTTTTTGAGAGAATGCCAAGACGGGACGTGGCAGCATGGACCTCTGTGATCTCTGGATTTGCAAGGCGGGTGGATGGTCAGGCCCAGGAGATGGCATTGGAGCTATTCCAGCTGATGCGGGAGACCGGTGAGGTACAACCAAATGAGTTCACCTTGGACTGTGTATTGAGGACTTGTGGCAGGCTTGGAGTTTCCCGAGTGGGGCTGGCAGTTCACAGCCTAGTGATAAAATATGGGCTCGATTCTGATGACTCCATCAGCAGTGCCCTTATTGAGTTTTACTCTGGTTGCAAAGCAATTGATGAAGCAAGGAGGGTCCATGATGGAGCAACGAATCCTAGTCTAAATGCTTCAAATTCACTGCTCGAGGGACTTGTTTCCATGGGTAAGATTAACGATGCAGCAGTGGTATTCAATGGACTGTCTGACCTAAAGCCAATTTCATATAATTTGATGATTAAAGGGTATGCAATGAATGGGCAAGTTGAGGAGTCAAAGCGACTATTCAAGAAGATGCCCGAGAGAACAATAGCCTCCTCCAATACAATGATCTCAGTATATGCAAAGAATGGTGAGATAGACAAGGCTCTGCAGCTCTTTGAAGAAATAAGGGGAGAAGGAAATCCAGTCTCTTGGAATTCCATGATCTCTGCCTATATCCAAAATTGTCAATACGTGGATGCCTTTAAACTGTATAGGGAACTCTGCCGAGTATCAATAACCCAAACAAGATCAACATTCTCTGCTCTACTCCAAGCCTGCTCATGCCTCGGATCACTCAAACTTGGGCAATTACTCCATGCCCATGTGCTCAAAACACCATACAAATCTAATGTCTATGTCGGAACATCTCTTGTGGACATGTACTCCCGATGTGGGTCCGTTGAAGATGCTTGGAGGTCGTTTTCAAGCATCTCCTCACCCAATGTTGCTGCTTGGACTGCCCTGATTAATGGGTACGCCCATCATAGGCTTGGGTCAGAGGCAATTGGCCTCTTTGAAGAGATGCTTAGGAGCGGGGTCTGCCCTAATTCAGCCACATTTGTGGGGATCCTCAGCGCTTGTGGGCATTCAGGTCTAGTCAAGGAAGGGATGAGACTTTTCCAATCGATGGTGAATTCCGGAATCATCCCAACCATAGAACATTATGCATCTGTCGCCAGTCTATTGTCTCGATCAGGCCTTTTGAAGGAAGCTGAGGAGTTTATCGAGGAGATGCCCGTTAAAGCAGATGGGGTCGTATGGGGAGCTCTCCTGAGTGCATGCTGGTCCTGGGCAGACATGGAAGCTGCTGAAAGAGTGGCTAAGAAGATGTTTAAAGTTGACTCTAAGAATGTTTCTGCTTACATTATACTCTCGAATATTTACGCCTTGTCAGGGAGGTGGAGGGAGAAGAGGAAGGTGAGGAAGCAGCTGAGGGGACTTGCACTGAAGAAGGATCCAGGGCAGAGTTGGGTAGAGCTGAGCAGTGGTGTCCATGTCTTTTCTGTGGAGGATAGAAACCATCCTGAGTGTGACCAGATCTACCGGATTTTGGATCGGATAACAGCAAATGTGGGATCTAGTTTAAAACTAGACTATGTATCAGCACAGACCAATGATATTGGGTATGTAAATACAACTGGTCTGTGAAACCAGCCCGTTGATGTAGACTAATTGTACTCTGCATCATGAAGTTACCCCAGCAACTAAAGGAGACAGAGGCCCTGAACCGCTCCGGTTCCTTTCAGTGATGGTGATCATAAAACACCAGTACTGAGGTAATCGTGACAATGGAGAACACCAGGGCAACACTCAACTGTTGTCACCGCCACTATTACCTGAGATCAAGAAGATGCACGCATCGCGCAAAAGTTGCCGAGTCATAATTCAAGGGCAGTGTGCATCATCAAGATTTTGATTATATTCTATAAAATTTGGACTTCATTCATACTTCTACAGAGCTGGTAAAGAGTTCAATCACTGATAATAAAAAGGGAGCAACTCAGCCACAATTTTCATTCAACCTGGTTATCGTTGATCTCCGGCATATAGAGACCATCTGAATTGCTTCACACATCCATCTGTCTTCATAGAGCGTATTCAAGCTCTTCCTGAAGATCTTGAATAAGAACCTGGACATGCTCCAATCGAAATAGTTGATGCAGATATGATACATAAGAGCTTCTTATACCATTTTTTCTTTGTTTCAAGACAATCTTGGAACCATGGCGCTGAGCTGCATAACCTTGCCGCATGAAACTGAGTTTCTTGTATGAAAGATACAGATGTTTGACAATATTCATTCAATCCTAGCTTTTGGTATCAAGGATCCATTTACATATACAACCTTTAACAGTCGTTTACAATGGACAGAAGACGTATGGTGTTATGCATTCTCCACAGCTCTGCAAATGGTACATGCCTCGAGATATGCCATTCCATAGGGTATGGGACTTCTATCAGAATATACAACACCAGCTTCAAGAAAGTGCAGGGTGACCAGAAGCTTCGAGTGATCATCTGAGGAATAGTATGTACGGATACCAGAAATGGTAGATTTCTCACACAATATACCGGCGTAGATAGTCCACCCGAGTGGGATGCTTCAGCTTCATGAGAGCCTTGACTTCGTGCTTCCGCACCATCTCCCGGGATATGTTCAAGTTCCCGGCTATCTCCCCCAATGTCCTGTCTCCCTTCCCGTCAAGTCCGTATCTTTGCCTGATTACCATACTCTCCTTGGGCTTCAATGAGTCGAGCTGAAACAATGTAATAGCCATGTTGCGTAAAAGTACATCTACAGATTGGCATAATGACTGACGGAATAAGTTTGAATGTTTCAGAACATACCACATCATCGAGTGCTAGTCTGAGAAGAGCGGGTTGCCTCCTACTGTCTCCTCCGACACCATCAACATCAGTAATACTACTTATGAACTCTTCCTGTGTGACCAAATGCCTCGAATGTAGAGAGAAGACTGGCCTGGAAGCCCTCATTACTTCATGGTACCTCTCTGGTGCGATACCGACCTTTTTTATTATCTCCTCCTCTGTTGGCAATCTATGAAATTCAAATAGCAGCTCAAGTTTTGCTCTCTGGATCTCAACTCTGACCTGTAAAGTCGAGAAAATGGAACTCACCCAACCATCTTCAATAATAGCGTATATCAACTTCATGTAATCCCCCATTGTTATTGTCCATATCCTCTGTCGAGTTTTCCTAATTATCTTAAATTCATGGCATCTAATGAGAACTACACAAATTCAGACAAGTTAACCCGTCTTCCACCATGCATCCCAGTAGGTAGGCTGATATATCACCTTCATTACTTGAGATAAAAATAAAATATATTTGTTTACAATGTAACAATAAGCAGAGAGCAGGAAAATGTAAAATCTTTCAACGGAGAGGAAGTAAATACCGATTCTAGGCCGAAGGAGACCCGAGTGAAGCTGGATATGGTCATGGAACGGATGATGGCATGCCTGATCCAGAAGAGGCTATAAGTTGAGAGTCGCAATCTCCTATTCGGTTCAAAGCGGTCTATTGCAGTAATAAGTCCCCTCACTCCCGCTTGGCAAAGATCTTGAAATTTTGGCCCATTTGCAAAGTCTTGGAAATACTTGTTGATGACAAACAAGACAAGCCGAAGATTGTGCTGCAAATGACATTAGCATAAGCAGTGAAACTCAGCTCCAGGTGGCATTTTTCTTTCAAAATGAAGGGTACAGCAACGTCCTATTTTTGGATGAGAGGCTGGAGACATGGAATTCAAAATAGCACCTTGATGAGTTTGTTTCTGGCAGCACGGCCGACCTCCAAATGTTTTCGCACTTCAGCCACCGTCATTTTTGTTGCACCAGCTAATTCAGCTTCGGCTGGTTCTCTACGCAGTCCATTTCTCAGGTTCTCATTCACATCAAGAAGTGCCTGATTTTATACAAAGGAAAGAGTTAGAAAATGGCAACGTTATTAAAAAACAGGGCCACTTTACCAAACTTTTGAAAAACGTGGAACAGAAAACTTTCTATCTTTTCTGTTAGCCTTTAAACAGTAAACGGTCACCTTCATCGGCTGCATCAACTTGAATAACCAAGCATGTTCAGTGGAAGGGAGAACAGGAGGTATCTTCATTTTCTTCCAGTCCAAACTGACTAAATCTGTTGAAGCTGAGTAGTCCCGAACCAGCCTTTCTATCTTCTCGTCTTCACTCTTGACATCCTTCTTATTTTGCAGAGAAGCATTCACTTCCTCATCCTTAACATGTTTTAGTGCAATCCTTCTGTCGAGACTCAGACGTTTTTCTTTCTTCCTCCGATTTCTTACAACTGTTTGACCAATCTCATTGTCTTCTTTCTTATCACTTTCAGTAGTCTTCTTTCTCCTCCCTTCACCTTTCCTTTTCTGACTAGTTACATCTTCGACATGTGATGTGCTTGGAGTTGAATTTAGCTTGAATATATTCTCGAGCTTGGCAGCAGCATCATTGTAATCCAACTCCAAAGTGCATGGAGAAACTTCATCCGTTAAGACAGCCTTCCTTGAGGAATTGCTCCTATTTCTTAGTTTTTTCTTGTCCTTCTTAGATGATTCTACTGGAGAATGAGTTTGCTCGGGGCATGTCAGCAAAGCTGTGCTAGTGTTCTTATCTGCTCTGAGTGCTACAATCAAGGGCCTCTTTAACACAGATTTTCTAGTAGAAAGCTTTGAATGGAATCCCACCAGTGCTCCAGAAGCTGAGCTGGAGACAGTCACAACTCCCATACCAAAGTTGTCTATGCGATATGTTCAACTAAAAAGTGAAAGCTTTGTTGCTGCGCAGACACTGCAACAATGGAACAGATGCGTGGTGAAATATGACCAGTCAGCTTAGGACTGATCTCTCAGCTGGTGTTTGATTATTCCAAATGAACGTGCAATTGAACATTAAACACAAACAAGTACTTGCGCCAAGCAAAATAAAAGAAAAACTACCTAAACCTTAATTTTTAGTAAGCAAGAGTAATCATAGCACTCTCCAATTTGGGATTTCAAAGACAGGACATCAAAAGGCGGAAAGGGTAGAACCAGCACAGAATAGTAATATCAGCAGCATAACGTGAAAAGGAAAAGCAACTAGCAGCAGCCACTTTGATTGAAACCGAGCTTTGAATAGGGAGCGATCAGAAGAGGAACTCTCTATCTCTCAGTCATTTCAAAACAACCGTGCTCATGCTGTTAACAAATCAATTCCTTAAGGATCAACTACACGAATCAAAATACAGAGGAAAAGTCCATACAGCTCTGCAGAGACAGCTGCACTGACCAAAGACCCGCCTTCACATTACAACAGAAACCATCTCCAAACACTCTAAATGACATAGCACATATAGCCATCAATTGTAAAATATAGCAATCAAAAGATTTGAATACAAGTCACAAATTAAACTTTTAAATCCCAATTAATGGACCAATGAACCAAGTCAAATGACTCAAATCCTTACCTTTCAAATCGTAATCTATACAAAAACCGAGCGATCTTCTTCCAAACACCTACGGACCAACTAGGATGCCACTCCCCTTAATTCTCGAATGCACAATGTAAAGTTGTCATCGAGATCAGTTGACCGGATTTCAGGAAAACCGTAAACAGAGCGTTTCAGCACCGAAACACACTAAAACTTCCAAACAAAATCAACCCTAGAATACTAACGCCAAGAGCATGATATCCGCCGCGATACTTAGAAATCGAAGGAGACGAGCAGAACACTGCACATTACAGATAGGAACTCCGACAACAGAGGAAACCGTACCTCGGTGAGCGAGCTCGTCCGATTCCGGTCAGAGTCACCGGCTTCCTAGCTCAGGTTTTCTCCCGACCGTCAGGGCAGAGAAGTCGCGTGCCCGGAGAACGACAATCTTCGGCGAGACAGAGTTTCAGCCTTTTAACCGGAGGATCATAAATACGTAAATTACGCTGTCCACAAAATATATCTCCAACAGATCCAAGGGACGAGACAGCCTCTATTTGAAATCGACGGTCACTAAACTGTCCAAATCATCAGACAGGAGGGAGCAGGTTTCGAGGAAATCCTACGTGGCAATCTCTCAGGACAAGAAAAGATATTTTCTGTGGGGGTCTCTTGGGGTCTATGGATTAGATTCAGAAACGTGGGACTGTCTGATAGGGCGAGAGCTAATTGCGTGATTCCGCGGGGCCCACCGGCTCGGTGGCATTAGCATCTCTACGTAGCGCAACGCTGACCACATGAAACACGAGGGAAAATTTTGTGCTTTCTCATAAAATTGATTTTTTTTTAATCCACACGAATTAATGTCTTCTTTTTCTTCATATAGAATATTTTCCTCGGAGTAGCCTAGTGCAGATAGGATGAAAGTAGAGGTGGCATAATTTGGTATGGCTCGAAAGCATAGCACGAGGAAATTATGACTGCATCAGTATTTTCAGACTGCCGGAAAGATTAATTATATTTTAATAATTTATTTAAATTAATATA
>CXYZ01003352.1:4505912-4546973 GCA_900006705.1 Sonneratia caseolaris | reverse complement strand
TCTCACCTGACCTTCACTACTGGCCCATCGTATACGTTTTTCCCTTCTGCCATGCCGAAGGTTCGTCGCACATATCACCTACGTGTATATCCAGGGTGGACCTACAAATTCGGTAGCCATCCTTTGTTGTCTGGCAATCCAAGGCATGCTGATTTATCCAAGTTGGAACTCATTCGATCTAGTTCTAGATAGAACCTTTCAAACGAGGGATTTTATTGTTATTTTACCTAAAAACAGAGATGTACCGAATTATCTTTACCTAAACCGACCTTTGGGTGATTTTGCATGCATCAAAACATGGCCCTTGCAGGGCGGGATAGTCACTCCATAGGCCATGACCTTAACTAGTTACCGGAGTTGAGCCGCACTTGGAACCTGTACCGGAATCCACGCACAGAGCGCCACGAGGCGCCGGTCAGATACTAGTTGATTTTTCTGGGAGAGATCGACCAGGAAACGTGTTCTGGCCATGGCATATAATAATAAGAAGTACTGTTGAGATTGATATTTTCTACTGCGTTAATTACGGGACCACGAGGGGAAAAAGCTTCGAACCACGAACAGGCTCGATCAATGCACAGAATCTATCAGCCGCAGCAGCAACCGCACTCGATTTCTGTCTGTGTGTCCNCCGCAGCAGCAACCGCACTCGATTTCTGTCTGTCTGTCTGTCTTTCTTTCTTTTGGTCAATAACTTGCTATAAGCTGGCTAAATCGATCGGCGACGCCCACAGCCCCCACTGTTGGATCTATTTACAGCTGTAGCTGTCGCCATGGCGAAATATTATCCCACTAGAACTGTCTCCCACTTATGTATATGTAACATCCTCGTCGATGCTTGCTAGCTCGTGAAAGGGTTTACAGAGAGAAAGGTCCAATTCTAGGGCAGGTCCGCTGCTCGGTCTGGTCACGAGTTCCATGTCCTTCCTTGCTTGGGGACAAGCTGCCAACCCACCCAGTCGTCGTTGGCTTTTATATAGGGATCACATGTCCTTCTCAACGAAACCCATCAGGACGGTTCCTCTGCGTGTGAGCATGCGTACAGCGTACGTGTTGAATAAGCGACCAAATTCTGGTAAGAAAGGGTCCCCTTACATCTTCATATAGCGACCTCTGACTGCAAGAAGAAAATTCATGGGAGGTGGTCTGGTTCTCTTTCGTCCTCTCAGGGTCAGGCTCCAATCATGTACGCGCTACGAATTTCTCCGCATTAAATTATACTATTCTCAATATAAAATTAAGATATATGCACTATCGATCTATTTTTATTGACGAAACTCCTTATGCAACTTTATTCTCTCATCTTATAATTTATTTTTGAGACCCATGAGTCCCAACCGAAGAATAAAAGGTCTCGATTGACTTTTACTATCTTGTTCACACGGGAGGCGGGTAAGCCAGTCATAAAGATGACTATGGTGAAAACAAAGAAGAGGCGATCAGTTGGTGACCTTTCAATTCCTTCTGATGTGGAATGTGATACAACCATCCCACATCCCATAACATGTTCTTTTTAGCACTGGGAAGCTCTCTAAAACCTGCTCAGTCGGGGTCGGGAACGATTTCTGAACCGTGAAAACTTGAACGACTAATATCAATATCTTATGTTCTGACGAATAAACGGTCGCATATTGAATGGAACTTTACTGAATTGAATCACCGACACTCGATCCTTTCTCTCGCAAGATGCTCAAGCTCACACTTCGAAAATGGGAAGAAAACGTGGAAGAAGAACATCTTATCCTCGATTTAATTTTTTTTTTTTTGTGTTGCTTTCCCCTGTAGTTTCCGTTTTGTGTTTTCTTGTGGTGGGCTCATGCTTGGAATGATAGTCAAGGCAGCAGTACAGATGAACCACTGTCTCGCACGAGGAGAGCGTCGTTTTCCCCGTAATATAACATCGATCAATCACAACTACCGGTCGGGTTTGGGCCCAGTTGAGACATTCTTTGACCATTCCACATGTTCAACGTTTTGATTGAACATGAAGCAATCCCATAGTTTACTTTTTAGTAAAAATCTCAAGTCCACACCCATGAGTATCTCAACTTGTTACACCTATTTGTTCTTTGTCTTTCTTCCATCCACTGATGATAGCTAATTAAAACTTGGAGGGTTCGAATATGAGATTCAATTAGTAGGTCTCAAACCGTATAATATATCGCATGATGAATTAGTAGATTATTATAACAGTGAATATCATCGATATAAAAAAAAAGAAGATAGCTAATCAAAACTATCCCATTAACCGGCTGGCCTTCGGATATTTCCTGGCGAACTTTAGAATCAAGCAAATTGAAACATTTAAATGGCGACCAACGAGAGCTGACCGGTTGAGGTGGTAATGCCAATTGGGAGGGGGAATGGCCAACACGTTGGACTCAATGCGTTTTTCTTAGGGAATTGGGCCCCACGCAGCCCTCCATATACATGGACGCGTTCCTTCTTCTATCATCGGATTATAATTAGTGCATATCTGAGTTAAATTGATTTAATCATTACTAGTATGGGTTTAGACCAAAGCCCTACTTTTATGGGNTCTGAGTTAAATTGATTTAATCATTACTAGTATCGGGTTTAGACCGAAGCCCTACTTTTATGGGAAAAAAAAAAGAAATTCGAATCATTTTAACTAAATTCGCATCAGTTTCACAAACACGTTTCCACTTATTGGACTCATGCGACTGCCGCAAGAGGTGCGTGAACTCTTCAAATAATGATAGTGATTAGGAGAGATTGATTCCCAGTAGATACTATAAGCTCCACAGGTCGATCCCGTACCGAGTTCCAGTCAGATNCCAGTAGATACTATAAGCTCCACAGGTCGATCCTGTACCGAGTTCCAGTGGGACCAATTCAGAACTAGGAGCACTGGTCACAGCCTAAGTTCATGCTAGCACAACTTGTATTTGTGGCAGTATGGATGCTCTTCTCGATTTCTTCAGCATTTTATGGACTTTATGCGGCAGGCGACTTGACAGAAGTCGACGCAATTTTTCCTGTCGCGCACCGAACGATACGCCAGCGGACTTCCGCGGAAAATTCTAAACCCAGAAACGAAAAGGCTCATAAAAATAATAGGAAAAAAACAAATTACATAATAAATTAACAGATTTATGGTATGGTTGTGTCTCAATTGCTTTTATTAAATTAACAATTTGAATTAAATTTGAGAGAGAAAAAAGGTTAAGCGGCAATTTTAAATAAAGACAACATTTTCTACCGCCTAGCCAAATTAGAAATAACAGAAAAGCAATAATTAATTACTATATATCATTGTTTGTTTCCCCCAAAAAAAAACCTATTTATCAGTGGGAAAAGAAAAGTTTGACTTGTGCACTGAGTTATTACTTCCACCCAAAATCTCCGCCGTTAATGTAACGGATTCGTTCGAATAAATTTTGACGAGAAATAGTTCCCAAATGCGAATTAATTTACCGCCAAAATTGTGCGATCAGAATTGCGAGCTACATAATAATTATATTTTAATCATGACAAAATCTATTGCAAAAAAAAAAAGAAGGAAAATTGACAAATTTTGAGATTCCGTCAGCCACCGTTTCAAATTCCGCAGCGGAGTCGACGGGTCAACGGCGACGCCCCCTCACACTCTCCCCGTCGCTCCATCTCGTTCCTACTGTCAAGGTCTCATTCACTGAACGGCGAGCGGGTCGGGGGGGAACAGATCGCCGATATCTTGGAAATAGTCGTCGACTTGCAGGTCCATGGGCAGGGGCCCGAGATCCAACGGCGAGTCCAAAAGGATATCGCCGAGGGCCTCGCTGATCATCGGCTCCGGCAGTGTGGCCGAGTCGTCGAAGATCGAGCAGTCGATTCCTGGAGCTCCAAAATCGAAGAAATCGTTGATTAGAGGGAAGTCCGGCGATAAATACTCGGACAAATTCGTCTCTCCTTGGAACTCCTCGACCAGTTCGGCCGCTTCTTCCTGCCTTTGAACCGGATGGCTCGGTATGCATATCGGCTCGTCGAGGTGCCGCCTGTTGAACCGGAGGACAGAGGTCGGGGAGGAGAGGTTGCGGGACTGCTGGGATGACTCCTCCGTGGAGTCATAACTGGAGATCGGTGACGTGGCGTTAACGTCCCCGACGTTCGCATTGACGGTGCGATCCACTTCGGTCTTCTCGGGAGCTGACGGGGTGGAGAAGTTTGTCAGCGCGTGGGGCCCGCGGAGCTTCAAGGCGGCGTTGTCATAGACTCTCGCGGCCTCCTCC
Organism: Sonneratia caseolaris; assembly: GCA_900006705.1. Lineage (NCBI taxonomy): Eukaryota > Viridiplantae > Streptophyta > Magnoliopsida > Myrtales > Lythraceae > Sonneratia > Sonneratia caseolaris. The sequence goes on along the minus strand of CXYZ01003352.1, from coordinate 4,542,741 downwards.
GCCGTGTCGTATGTCCCCAGCCACAGCCGAGCGCGCCTCTCTGGGTCCCGGATCTCGGCTGCCCACTTGCCCCAGGGCCGCTGCCTCACACCCCGGTACTTCCTCCCACCAGCCGACGGTGGGGCCCTCAAAGGAGGCCTGGCAACGCTGCCGGCGACCTTCTTTCGGGTCTCTCTGACGGCATCCCTGCTGCCGCCCTGTTCGATCCTAATCTCGCTGACGTACCGCTTCACGCGTTGCCGCCTGAAGCAGGTCCCCGATTCCTCATCACTGGACGAGTCCGTGGCGTCTGGGTCAGTGACAGACACCCTCAAGACTTTTGGACCAGCGTATCTCGATTGGGCGAGCTTTCTCGTCCCAGTCCTCTCTTCAGTGTACTTAACAGGGTGCAGATGATTACTCTGCGCCATCGAAACTGTCACAAAGCTTCAGCTTTCAGAGCCAATCAAGGACAAGAACAATCCCAGGATCTCCTAGAAAAGGCTCGTGAATCAGACATAAAATCTCGGTTTTTTCTTGATGTGCTCGGAGAGGGAGAGAGATAGAGAGGCAAGGCAGAACAGGGTTTTACTTTAAAAAAAGGGAGCAGACTTTGGATGGAAACTTTATTTGAGGATAGATTGGCAAAAAAAGGAAAGTGAATTGATCGGAGGCAGGGAAGAGAAGGGCTTCACACGATCGTGATCGAAGCGCGACTCCTCCGACCCAGGAAAACGGTGTATTTCTCAGTGAAAGGCGGCAGGTGCTCCCAGACCTTTTCCCCGAGAGAGGGGCAAGAAGAAGAAGAGAATAGTTCTTCTAAATGATGACGATGATGATGGCGCTCTGTCNCTTCTAAATGATGACGATGATGATGGCGCTCTGCCTGGGAGAGAGAGGGAGAGAGAGAGAGAGAGTGGTGCAGGGGTTGTTATTTTGCTGGCTGTAAATGGAGAAAGACGGTGGGAATTCCGCAGCTTTATAGTGGAGCCCCCACGGTGGCAGGGCCACAGCCCGAAACCGAAGCCGCTCCCATTATTAATGTCTTTCCATTCCGCTCTCAGAAATATCTCCACCAGTAAAATGGAAGAGTTGGCATTACTGCAGCGATTCATCACTGTGAATTTCAAGCACGAACGCAAAATCACCCCGATTGAGGCTCGATTTTTAGTCCTGAGGGTGGCAAACACTCCCCGTTATACACGATAGAGCTTCTTCTTAAAGCTCATGGTAATGTCAATCGTATGCTTATGGACTCGTTGTCGGCAACGGTCGACGGAGTGAGATGCACGTGCGAGGAATTCACACGAGTGCCGCATCTGAGAATCCAGCGAGATTTTGGCACGTCGCATGCGAGGGTAGGAAGAGCGAAAACTAAACAAGCCAATCAGGGCTATTCAAATGGCGGTCGAGTCAGCTAAAAGAGCGAATACCTGGGCATTTAGGTGCCGTACAGGTCACCCCCAAGATACTATACCGACCTTCGTAAAAACTATCGCTTGGCCATTCACTTGTACCGTACTTTTTTGTGAAATTGAGACATTTTAAATCTTAACTCTTTTTAATAAAATTTCTTATATAATCTTTTTATCCGACATTTGCATATTTCTTTTTAAATATTTAAGGTTCATTTATTATTATTTTTTAAAAAAATTATTTTTATCGAATAAAAAATTATTTATTACATCTCTATTACAATACATTTGTTGAAAAATCGGCCTAAGTTGAGAAGAGGTTGACATCCTTGACCCGGCGAAGTCAATTTTCCGACTGTCTTCCCTATCCCCGCGCCAACGCAACACATGATAGGCCACGATTCATTCGTGCTAATCTGGCGCTTAATCACTCGGTGTACCACAGAACCAGTCCTGCCGCGAGGACATTTTAGTCAACGTATTAATGAAACCAGGCGCTGAGCTGGCGCTGCTGTCGGTTACTATTATCTTTTATTTTTACAGTCAATAAAATATTTTTACCGGGAAAAACAAGGAAAAGAAATGACTTTCTTTTACATCATACAGCACGAAGTAACATGGCAAGCAACATTGAATTGGCCGCCATATACAAATCGGTTTGTCGTACGGTCTCGGGTCTTTTCTGCCCTACCGGTTCCTAACACCAAGATATGCGCATCTCACGCTCCTGATCATTCCGGTGCCTTCCACGCGCTCAAAGATATCGCCCCTGTGTGAAACACCGTGTGTGAGAGAGAGCGCATAATATGATAATAATTAATTTATTTATAAAAAAATTTATTATAAGTATGATGCCCATAAATATTCTTAATATAAATAGTTTCAAATCTTGAACATAATATATTAAATGTTATTAATTCGGTGACGAACTAACTCTATTAAAGAAATTAAAATATTATATTAATTATGATTTTTTCTTTCTCCTTGTAGTAAAATAATTAAACTGTGAATTAGGTGGCTCCATAATGAAAATTTTAATAACTAAATTTATGTGAATTTAAATTAATTGTTAAACATGGAACTTTTGAATGTCAATAGGAATATATATTAAGAAAAAAAATCCTCCGACTTCCTACTATATATATAATGGTTCCGTTGGATAAAATCTTCCAGAAATGAAATGGACAACAAAATGTCTGAATTTTATTATTTTTTAATGTTTTTTTAGAGGATAGTGAAGAACTATATGGATTAGTGAATGACAAATACAAGAAAACGGTGCTTCAATTTTCTTGGACATTGCCCCCATAGAGCCCAACAAAACACTATACATACATACATACACACACACACATATATATAAACAGAGACAGCTGTGCCTTGACTGTAACAAAAAAAACTGAAAGCAGAGCATCATCTTGGGCTATTACAGACTTTGCATGTATATATGTGCGTACATATACTCTTATATAATTGTGTCTGTTTTCATTTTTCGAGATTTATGAAACATAGTTATCTCTAGCTACTTGCTTGCACTTTGGAGTTTGTAGTATTATACTATGTGGGTTTTTTTAAATATAAAATCTAAAGAAAATATGTGTGTGTATATATATATATATATATTTTCCTATGTCTTTAGCGATATAGTTTTATAAAAAAAAATTGTATAATCACAATAATAATATAACTGTTTTTGGGGCTGGAGGAGCAAGGCACAAAGAGCTTCTCTCATAAGCAAGAGATGTCTGTCCGATGCCTTATCTCTTACCATGCACGTGTAAGAATTTATCTTTATGGTTCAAAAAGCCATGTTATTTTTTTGAATTGGTCAAATATCAGGGAAAATTAAATTCAAAAGGGAAAATGAGGGGGAAACAGTCTTGTTTTTCAAGCAAGAACCTGTGCTTGCTGTGCAGCTTTCTGGGTTTCTTAATTATTGCGATTCAGCCAGCCATTTTCACTGCACAGCTGATAATGTCTACTGTTTGCTGGGATTTTGAGATCGACCTATGACATTCAGTATCTAGCTAGCTACTGAGCAGCAGTATGTCCAGAGGTATCCACACGACTTTCGACTTCCGAGAGCCGACGTTTATTTCACTCTCTCTCTCTCTCTCGAGTTCTCTCAAGCCACATGTTACGGCAGGATTTATCAAGTGGTGCTGCGTTTACTGCTCGATTCGGAGTTCAATCACTAACTCTAACCGGAAGGAACATTTCACGAACCGGTTTTCCGCACGCACGTCTGCACGTGATAATGGCCGTGTTGAATCCTCAACACCATCCTTGAGACTCAGAGCTGGAAACGCATGCAGCTCTAATTAAGCACAATGTCGCATTTGCTAAAATGGGCAATTATGTGGTGGCCCTCTTCTCGACAGATGCATGCAGATATAAATTATGATTCATCAGTTAGATATTTTAGCTTATGAATGATATTAGAATTATAAAAAAAAAAAAAAGGGAGAGGGGGAAGAGATGACATTGTGATTATTTTAAGATATCTTGTGGAAAAAACTGGGGGGTGGTCTCTGAGGGCTGACGATAAAGCCTTCCCGGCGAGTATTTTTAACCGTAGGGGGTGGAGTTCTGTCCTGAGACTGGACGACAGCCGGTCACCGGCCTCAGTCCACATGGGCCCCCGCTCTCGCTGACACTTCACTGTACTGGTCACCGGCGCCGTTCACGCCCACCCACTGACTCAAAACAAAACATCTACTGCAAGCCGAGGAAACAAGAAATTGTTTTGAAAAAAAGAGAGAGATCTGACTGCAAATTTATTTTCGATTCTCATTACGAGGGGTAACCACATGATTGTGTGTCGGTTCTTATAGAATAACTATATTCCCAATAATCATCTGTCCACGTTGTTAGATCGATCTTGTTATATAGGAACTGAATCTTCGTACGAGGGTTTGGTCTGGGAGTGATGTTGCTGGTGACGAATTGCCTGACCATAACTGGTGAAAATTGATTGATGATTTTTGGGATGAGACAAAGTGTCTGAAGAGAAATAAACTTAAAATTACAGAAATTAATGCTGATGTTTGAAATAGATCAATTAGTAATTTGCCAGAGGAAACCGTGGACAAATCGATGTGTGTGGAGAAGTTTCACAAACATCTGATCTGATCAAGATTTTAGGGCTTGCGGAATGTGTATATGTGTGTGTGTCACTCAAAATTCAAATTTGAATGTGAATAAATTGCTTTTATCTTCTATTTAATCACTTTTTTTGTCGCCCAATTGTTCATTCTATGTTCTAAATCACACTGTCGATCCTTGTTATCTATTGAGCGGTAATTATTAAATATTTTTAACACCTGGTACGCAAATATCAGAGTGGCGCAGCGGAAGCGTGGTGGGCCCATAACCCACAGGTCCCAGGATCGAAACCTGGCTCTGATATATTCGTCGATGTTTTTCCCCTGCGTTGACCTTTTGCCCATCTCCATCCTAGAACCCGCGTCTCTCCCCTCCAAGTTTTCTCTCTTTTCCTCCCTCTTTGGCTGTGTCTGAGCTTCTTTCTCCTCTTCCCGAAACACTCTGTGGGGGTTTCGGAGCCTTCTGGTCGCTTGCTGAGAGAATGGAGGAAGATATGATCATATGCAATGCACTACTGCGTACCAAATGCAGCTGTTCATGAAACTCCTGTAGCTCTGATAGTTCTTCCTTCCAAATTGAATTGCCATTGGCAGTCGAAGAGAAAAATGGGCTCATCTTAATTGTTATCCATTGTCCTCTCTCTGTGTGACCATTGCGGCGAATCTTCAGCTGGATTGGCTGCGTAGGTTTCTGCCCTATAAGTACGTTTAGGCTTAGTTGGTTGTGCAACCTTTCCTCAAAGCTATATTTTCGTCTTGTGACATGTCACTGCGAAACTGGCCGCCTGTGTCTTCCATTAGCTGCCACTTTTTGTGGTAGAGTTGAGGCATCGAATCCAATTTTACAGCACGCTTACAGATCATCGGTATTCGCCCATAGTGGGAGAGGAGAAAATTTGTGTTTCGGCTGGCTAGTCCTAGTAAAATGGTGGGACAATATTTTTGGAAAATTCTTATCTGACAAATTACTGGACTAGATTGATGACAGTATGCTTTAACAAGTTCGAATAAACCAACGACAAAGATGCAAACAAAACAACAACCTGGCATAACAGCTAGAGGGAAACAGAAAGTGCACCAACAAAACGAGATTAGGCATAGAGGCCACTGCTGATTTCATAACCAAATGTCGCATCAAGATAGGAAGTGCACGTCGTTGATGTGCCTTTATGGACCTGAATGTTGTGAGTGGACTGGAACGCCAAATGGACTTGTCTCCCACTCTGCACCAGCACAACTTCTCCTTCCTTCACCATTCCTTGCCTCTGCAATGAAAGGAAAAAAAGTCACAAAGGATAAAACAAAACAAAGATAACAGGAAAGAAAGGCTGATCGACCATTCAAATTCCAGACAACGTAAGCTTGTGACAAGGAAGGGAGATCTATTTTGGGTTTTCAGCGACGGAATCCACTAGTTGTACAGCTTCCATTGACAGGTCAATGCACTTGTGATCTAACGTAAGCTGGGAAGTGAGTGAAGTACCCAAAGCAAGTTCAGTGCCCAGGCGAATGTCTCTTCAGCATCATCAGAGAATTCCATGTATATAGGCCACACTCCCTGGTGTAAGGCCAGTCTCTGCTGATTCTCTTCCTGCACCAGAATCGAGAGAACTATGACCAGGTTGATTGTATGGCCTGTGACATTTTAACAACTTGTATCAACAGTTCAGGCAACGGATATTTGAATATAATTGATGAAATAGTAGAACAGTATCTAACTTACTCATCAGTGAAGGCAAATATGGTTCCAGAAGAGGCGATAATGGCCCAGCAGGATAGCTGTGAAACCAGCTCTGGTGAATACAACAGTTGATATCCCAAGATTGTTGGACATCATGGTGGCATGATATGCGAACATCCCGCTCAGATGATTCTGCATACAATAATCAGTGAATTCAGTTATTGCCGTTGTTGGAATTGCTTGCAGCGGAGCTCAAAAACCAACAGTTCGCAAGTTCTTACGCAGAAAGTTACCTTAAATGCTTTACCAAAGTTAGACGGCATCTCTTCAGCAGTTATGGTTGCTTCAGTCCATAGTGAAACAATATGCATGACTTTTACAGCTTTCAAGGGGAACCTGCACGCAAGCCAACATTCTGAAAATTGATTGTTAGAGCATCCAAAACTGAACTATCTAAGCTATTTGAATCTGCATCTTGAAGAAGACCATGAAAATTGCAGCTGATAGCATGTGGTCTTTGTACCTTCTAAAGAAACTTTTATTTGCAGTGATAAGTAAATATGGCCAGGAAAAGAGCACTAGAATCACTCAATTGTTCCCTAAATTGTTTTATTTGATTCCTATCCTAGTTATCAAGTCAAACCTAAGTCCAAAAATCCAGGTCTTCATCATACATCTGAGTTTCCATCAATTTCCCTGATTAAATTCACATGATGAAATAACCATCTCAGAGGCAATCACTTACTTTCCATGGGAAGTTTCTCCAGAAAGCATAACTGCATCAGCACCCTCTCAGACAGCAATCGCAATGTCTGATACTTCTGCACTGGTGGGAGTAGGATGCATGGCCTGGCTCTCTAACATGTTTGTCGCCATGACAACAGCTTTTTCCATGCTATGACATGTCCTTATTATCTCTTCCTGCATATTCAGAAAGTAGTGACCTCAGTGCAGGAATGTCATTTAATGCTGTTAAAAATGAAATACTATCACATGTCCTTTTCTTGCTGCCTCAGAACGAGCTTAAATACCTGCAGAATGGGAGCCTCTTCAATGGGGAGCTCAGCAACAAGATCTCCTCTCGCAACCATTGCCTAAAACAGCAAGTGCATTATTATTTGGGTAATGAAACATCTACCTGGGTATAGACTTAACAACTTCCAGGCTTTAGGTTCTCACTCCATCTGATGCTGTGATTATTGAATGCAGATTTGGTACAGAGTCCGTACTTTTAATTTTTACGAGGACATGTATATCGGCACCACAGCCCACCAATAGAAAGGTCAGAACTGAAGAGATAGAAGAGGATTTGTTTCCACTCTCCAGAAAATAAATGTATACAGTTACTCTGCAGATAATTCTTCAACTCATGAACTACTTGAGCATCTTTAACAAAGGAGACTGTAAAAATCAACTTCATTCTCGACTCCAAACTTGATATCATCCCAGTCCTTCTCTGCATGGCGAAAACACAAACATTTAATGCCAAGCAAAATTATTTATCTAAGCAGATGAACTAAATGTTCTAGGGAGTCATACAAAGCATAAAAACGGTGACTCAAGGCCCCACCTGTAATTGAAGGCAGAGTAGCACTTTTTCCTCTTACATTCAAATGTCTCCTAGACTTGAGCTCTCCTACATCAACAACTTCACATTTTACTGAATCTTCTATCTTTGACCTTACCATCAATGACATCATGCCACGTACATTATGCTCATGAATGAGGACATGGTACCTCATACATGAACAATGACCCCACCAATAATGAGAGAGAAGGACAGGTAAATTTCTTCTGTCCAGGACTTGTGAAAAAGAAAATTCTCCTCCAGATGAACAAATTCTTTTCACAGCAACAAGTTAGTATGCATAAGGCAGCTAACCGAAGAGGACAATGTTTCCAGATACCAATTTAAGCAGCAGTAAAGAATTCTACAGCATTCGAAGGAAAGGAGAAGATCATGATAATAAGTTTTGACAATCAATGGAACTGTTTGACAGTGGGCAAGGGGAATATTAAAAAGAAAAAAAAAAGGAATGCACAAGTTGTATCTGTGGAGTACCATCAAGAAGGAGCATGTCACCCACTTCTACATCCTTAACAAAGTCATCATGGTTAACAATGACACAATCTGCTGTCCCTACCCCTCTTTGAACTGTGAAAGTGAATTCCTGTCCAGGGACCAATGTAGTTGGTCATGGCAAGTCCCCAGTTCTAACTTCAGGGCCCTGAATTAAAGATGGAGATGCTGAGTGGTGAGACTGTTAATTAGACAATTTCACATGAACTTTATTTAACAGATGCTGAATTTATACAGTTCTTTCCTCCTCCTAATACACGTGCACTAACTTTAGGTTTACTTGTCGCCATCAAGAACAACCATCCACAAACCTCAGTAATAAAACATCCAAACAATTCATGCAATAAACATCCTAGTAAGTTCCAGAAATGGTGGATATAATATTTCCTTTGTGGTCCGAGCATCAATTATCAATCACATGCATCAAATTTAGCTTACAAATTCGAATTGCTTAGATCTAACCTTCCAAAATGATGACATAGGATAAATTTATGAGACTGGATCTGCTGAAACAACCTTATTCCAGCACAAAAAAGAGAACATTGAGATGAAATGGGAAGAATGCTCACCTTTGTATCAAGCATAATTGCAATCACATTGTCCTAGGACTGAGCATTGTATTCTTTGACTAAATCAATTACTTTCTGGTGAGAAGCATGGTCTCCATGAGACATGTTCAACTAAGCAACGTTTGTGCCAGCTTCAGCTAGCTTCCATATCATTTCCTTTGTGTTAGTGGATGGACCAATGGTGCAGACTATCTTAGTCTTGCGCCGGACTGTTGGCTTGGACCACATAGCCAATGGAATGTCACCGAGCTGTTGTGTACCCTGCACAAACAACTCTTGAGGAACTCCCAAAATAAAGTAACCATAACAGGCTCTTGTATTAGAAGAAACTAACTGAATTATCATATCAACTGCTGAGCGCTCTGTTATTCCTATCAAACTAAACAAAGAATAATATAAATCTCTTTCAAGCTTGTAGCATTTGAAAAGTTCAAAATGTATCGAAACCTTGAGTAGTAAAAAAAAGTGGGATGCTGTATCTCCCAGCATAAAAAACAGTACAGGGCCGTAGGAGACACCTTGAGCTTGCTCAAAAGCTAAACATTTAATTTCAAACATTTACAATTACCTGAAATTATACATTTTGACTTTGCTTACAGTTTCAATTTCAATGATGTCTTCCAAATGACGTTGATTACATAATTTCATTACCTTACTTTTTAAAAATAAAGTTCTATCCGTCGCATATTTTGCAGCTCATCTGACCCTCAGATCACATAATGCTCAGCTCATGTAGCTTAACACAATCTCCAAGCGGTGATGATCAATGAGCCGATCGAACAAATTCATTTGTACCCTAAATTATGGAGCTGTCAGCAAAGCACATTCCCATGTAAAAGAAAATCTGAAATAGTCAAGATGCAGTTAGAAGTTGAAGACACTTGCCATTCCAGTCTTCCCAATTAATCAAGCATTAAACTCACATTTGCTGCAACAAAGATCAGAAAGAACTGTTGATTTCTACACAAACCTCAGGTACATCCTCCGGTGAGACTGGACGATCGTCGGCTCGGCATGGAGGGTACCCCTCGCTGTGATCCGGGAGGCCCTGAACGCGGCTCCACCGCCCCTCCTTTCCTCGCATGGGAGCACCTTGGAAGCAAAGCTCGGCAGCTTCAGCCCTTTTTGTCCGCTCCTGCAGGGGCTAAGCGCTGGGGCCCAGCAACGAGCCATGGACTGATCTTGTGGCCACTAGTTGCGACATTGCAGAAGGAGCTCCGACAAATGCGATCTCCTGCGGAAGCGGAGATGGAGGAAGGAAGGGGTTTCCTGAGGCAAGGAAGAAGGAGTGGAGTGCTTGCTTCGTTGCTCAAAAATTGTCTTGAGGCTTTGTTTGGCGATGTCGCCGCAAAATTTGGCGGCAGGTGGACAAAAAAGTTTAACTGACAAGAAGCAAGCTCGACCTTAGTCTGTATCGAATTGAAAAATAAAATAAAATAAAATTATATCATTCCAAAAAAGAGATTTTATAATATTTGATGATTTTTTACTAGTATTACTAACTGTTGCTGTATGGAGTAGGGCCCACAATGAATCGGCCTTCCCGCAAGCCCATTTGTCATGCCGCCTGTCTCGACGGCCCCAGGCCCATGGTCGGGACTCAAAAATAAAAAAGAGAAGGTCGAGCGAGTTTCAGTTGTTTTTCGTTTGCACCCCTAATTTTTACTTCGACCTACTCTTTGCCCCTAACGTTTACAGTTAGTCGATTTCACACCATGAATTACTCCATTTGGTAATTTCAACCGTTACTTTTTATGTTATACCGTTATTCTAACTTCAATCACACCCCATTTGAATTTTCAATGTGTAATGAAAATTTCGCGAGAAACCACTAAAGTTCAACCTGGCCCCAACATTACACCTATATGTTCTTGTTTTGATCACACTTTTTCTCATGTGGTGGAGTGGGTTCTTGCATGGTGCCGGACATTGATTTAGCCTATACTAGAGTTTCCAGTTCAACGTGCAAACTATAGGGAGCATATTGATTTAAACGCACACTGTGGGGTGCAAAATGGATCGTTTGGGGGAGACAAATAGAATTAGCCTATAATAATGGGTAAGTATCTGTTCGGGCCTTCGAGACTGCGACTGGCCTTTTCCATCTCTGACTCCGACTGGCAGCAGCTCCGACATAGCCGGCGAGCTCAAGCTAACATTCAACTGAGCTCCATGGGCTTCTGCTCCACTTCGTTGTCCAATCTGATGCCGATAATCAGGATTTCGGCCTGCCACTGATGCGCAATAAGCTGCAGCTTTCTGAGTGCGGTTACTGCCTCCATGCCGGGTCCTTGTTGCTGCCCCGTGCTCTCTTCTCCTCCTCCCCTTCTTCCTCGTCGTCCTCAGAGGACGAGAATTAGGGGGTTCACACATAATTCGAGCAGCTCAGTTTCTCTCCTCCATAGACGCTTGTTGCCTCGAGTTGGCTCTTCCTCCAAGTCCTCAAAGCATGTAAGCTATCTCTTTGTTGACTATAGTAGATTTGGGATAGTGCATACTTTATTTTTATTTCAATTCGTTGAGAGGAGGGTGATGGAATGCCTTTGTTATTTTTGGGTAAAGAGGGTGATAGAATTCTATGTTGTATGGTTGTCCCTGCGGTAGTGGAGCCATAATCAGCTTAGTTTGAATGTTGAATTTAATTGGTGAGTACTGATGTTATATGTTAAAAAAAAAAACAAATCTTTTGCTCCCATCATTGCCTTTTTTTTGTGCATCATGGGACGTTCAAAATCTCAGATCGGTTCTGTAATATATAGCAAAGGTGTGTACTTTTCATTTGCAGTCCCTGTTCGTCAGGACATGGTTTGTCTAAGAATCATAGTGTATGTAATAACTTAAGGAGTTTTCTTGATTAGATTTTCTCTCATGACTTGGAATTTGTCCTGTAGAGATGGAGGTTTTCTTGCTTTCAGCATGAGGAATATTCTTCTCGCATTCCCAAAACTGAGTTGGGGAATATAGAGGAGAGCAAATTAGCGGAACAAGAGAGACACAAACTTGGTGATCCAAATGATAAGAGAAGGGGTTGGTTATCGAGTCTTCAGGAGGTACTGTATGATCAACTCTTTCTCCCCCGAAGGATAGCAAGATAGAGGTTTATTGCCTGAGAAGTGATGCCACTAATATCAAGAATTTGATGGTCTTTGTTTTGGATTTCTGCATAGCTTAGTGCTTCCCAGGATCATCAATGCTGTTGACAGATTATGAATTATAGAAATTCTATATGCAGACTCACGATTAACTAATGTCCCCTAGATTTAAACTCTTTTTTAATTGTAACATCTCAGCCCTTTCGTCATATAGATGCAAGTAATGTGATACTTTTTTCTAACATAAGGCATTTATTTGGATCTAAAGGTGATTTAACTGATGTCATCAATATCTTGTATCCTTATTTTTAGTGGGAATGGTATTTGGACTTGCTGATATTTGTTGTTCCTAACCTGATACTTTTCTTAATCTGGATGGTTTTTAATTAAATTTTTATGTCTCAGTTCTCTGATACAATTCTCAACGCTAAGCCATGGATGGTGCCATGGAGTGCAAGTACAATTCTGCAGGTTTATTTTGCTGTCTCACTCGATCTTCTGTATGAATATGTAATTTGATACTTATGCTAGTTGAACTTTATTCTTAGTATGAGGTATTTTTGTCATATGACATCTCTTTAGATTTTCGAAGATTTTATGGTGACATATGAGAAATCAACTTTTTGTAAATGGATCGCTTAATTTCTATTTGTTGCCACTTACAAATGATCAGTGCTTGCTGACTTAAAAGAAAGATACCCGTTAATTTGGCCATTAATCAATTTTGTAGCATATCAATTTTGAGCCCTTACAGTGCTCTGTTACTTCCCTGTTATATCTTTTCTTTGAAAAGCCTTTGTCCACTGTGTGCCATTTCCAGATGAAGAAGCATCCTGTGAGCCAGCAGAAAAGTGCTTTGACTTTCTCTTCTAGTGGTTGGAAATTTCACTAGCAAATAAATTATTATTTTTGCTAGTCTTTCTAGTTTCTTTTTGGGAAATCAGGTATAGTTGGACACAGTTGCTGTATGCCCCAAAAAAACCCTTTCTATTGGTATTTCTTCTGGCTCCATAATACAACTAATTCTACCAGGCACACAAATGCAAAAACTTGTCTGATGCTGTTGTGTAACTTAAATCTGGAGAACTTCACTATCATTTCCTCCACCCACACCTTGCGATTCATCTTGCATCATGACTGCAGCCCAAACTCTTAATGTGCATGAGCATCCTGCATTAAGTATGGATCTATCACACTTATATATTATCTCAAAAAGCAAACAACAAAATGGAAAAGAAAAGCAAAGCCAGAAGTTTTCAAACTCACATAATCTGCAGTTGATACAAAATAATCTGAGGAGGTAACCAGAGAAAGAGTGGCCCTAAACAGAAGAAAACCTTACAATCAAAGAGGCAGAAACCAATCAAGTTGCTGGAAACAATATGAAGCAAGTCTTCTGTTCTTCAGTTTGTGTGGACCATAAGTAGTTGATTAAGCTTGTTTTCATATTAAATAGTGATTTTAGATGTATGAATTTGTGGCAATGATGCTCTATTCGGTTTGAACCTGAAACTAGAATCCAACTTATGCTGGCTAATATTTAGAATATTAATGAATTGGAAAGATCTTTGAGTTGGCCACTTTGTATCCACTGTCAGTAGTCTGTATGCTTGTTTTTTTACTTCTATTGAAGGTTATAGGTATGAGGAATTCTTGGTAATAATGCTCTTTTCATGTTTAAATCTGAAAGTAAAACCCAGCTTATGCTGCTCGTATCTGGAATTTGAATGTACTATGTAGTTCTTGGAGTTGAATTGGTATTAATTTTCTGGTAATGCAGGTAATGCTTCTCTGGATTGCTTCCTTCTGGTTTGTAGGATCATGGATCATTCCTTTCCTAGCCCACATCACGGGCTTCCGAAAAGAAACCCTTACATATAGAGGTCAGGCACTATACAGTCTCCTGACTGATGTGGCTGAAGGTCTTGCTGGAGTAGCAATTCTTCACCGCTGCCTTGCAAGATTCCATCCCCTCCCTTCCGATTGGTTCCGGTTCAGCCTTCGTGGTAAATGGCAGATTGATGTTGGTCTAGGCTGCCTCATGTTCCCCCTGGTCAACCGTCTATCTCAAGTCAACCTTAACTTGGTGCCTGTCCTTCCCTCTGCACCTGTCTCTGTCTCAAGTGTCGAGCAATCAATCCTCGCACGAGACCCAGTGGCAATGGCACTATATGCTGTAGTAGTTTCAATCTGTGCTCCAATATGGGAAGAGATTGTTTTCCGTGGCTTCCTTCTTCCTTCGTTGACAAAGTACATGCCTGTCTGGTGCTCAATTTTGGTGACATCTCTAGCTTTTGCATTGGCTCATTTCAATATGCAGAGGATGCTACCACTCATATTCCTTGGATTTGTCATGGGCGCTGTCTTTGCTCGATCAAGAAATTTGCTCGCATCAATGCTCTTGCATAGCCTCTGGAATGCCTTTGTATTCTTAGATCTGATGAAATAGATACTGTGGAAATGTACAACATTCTTTTCATCAATAAAAATGCCATTACTTGTTCTCCAAGTACATTTTCCCCTTTATCGACTTTTGATGAAATTTTTGTGGCATTGGTCTGTGAAGTATGATTATTTCATTGGGCCTCATCTTTCCAGTTTTTTCAACTGTATATTCTTGTGCAAGATTGTCTGGGGCAAGGTGCTTAGATCTATAACCCTGGATACGCTATTGAATTGTGCAGCTGATGTGGTAATGACAGGGCCTGAGCTTTTTCTGCAGTAATGCTTTGTATAGTAACTTTAAGAGATACTAAACTACTATTTTCACTTGCTTATCTTTTATGGAGCAATGAGGCAACTTCCATTTTTTAGAAGGTGTATAATGCTCATTTCACCGGAAGTTGAAGTGGTGGTAGTGAAAACTGGTTTAGTTTCTGGTAAGTTTGCAATTACTTCTGTAAATTGCTTTCTTATACATCACTCAAGTCCCTTAGTATGATGAGTTCATCTGCCGTGATAAAAACATTCTGTTTGGAACTGAATTGTGCTTTTATGAATGTTCAGAATCTCCTAGAAATTGCTTACTGTCTCTAAAGGCGACAACACTAGAGGGACCAATTGCCTTTTAGGTCATTTTCACCACTAGCTTTTTGTCCCAGAAACATTTGTTTATGTCCATTTCATCTGCCGACAGCTCTGGGGTACCCTCTGTCTAACTTGCCCTTCCTCCTTTTTCCTATGTGAATTGGTTCTAAGTGATAGGTCCATTTGCATGAAAAAGACATAACTTCCTCATAGCATTTAAACTTTGGGAGGAGGAAGATTCCATTTCACCACCAACCAGACCGTTAGTGGTTGTAAAAGCTTGAGATTTCCTTGCCATTCAAACTCTGGTGATATTTTGTCTTTCCTCGTTTTTTCCCTTAAGATTTCACATGAATCATCATCTACATACTGCTATGAATAGTCTGACCTTGGAGATCTGTCTGTGCACTTCAGTAAATCTATCGGATTATTTCCTACGATGCATACATGATTTATGTTTTATGAAAATAGCGATTGGTGATTGTGCTTGTGGCTGGCTAATTGTAGTGTTGCTCTGATTCTGTACATCTTTGTGTAAAGTACTCTTAGGCCACTATGATGTCTCAGTTCAAACTAGCTTGGCATAGAGTATATGTACATAATGACATGCTTCATGCTTTCTCAGCATCGTATGACCCACTTACATTAATTTATTGCCTGATTTGTTCTGCTAATTAAAGTATTGGTGTTTCATTTATCAGCACTTTCATTAATTAAATAACTCATCATTAGACTGCTTTGTTAGCATGTAAAAATCGGGAAGGCAAGATCGTGCTCTCGGATAGGGTGCACCTACCCGGAAGATAATAAAACATAAACTGCCATAACATACAATCACCGCTGGGAAAAAAATTGGAAGAAGCATATGTTCAAGAAACTATTGAGACTTGGATGCATGGATCTGCTTTCAATAGGATACATGCTCTTCTCTCTATGTAATATTGCATGTAAATAAACATTGGAAGCATAATCATTGAAAGTCCTAATTATTAGTATTTTTTTTTTCCAAAAAGGCGGCTTCATATGCAAGAATCTTTCTTGTCTTCCTTTAGATTTATATATTCTGACAGTCTTCATGCAGCGGGCTGATTCAGAAAAGAAAGCATCTTCTTCGTCAAGCCTAAAGAAAAAGAGGATGTATTAAAGGTAAAAGCAAAGCTAGTTTTTTTAGCTTAAGATTAAGTCTGCCTAAAAAATATTTCCGTGCTGTGGGACATTTTGGGTGATTGTGGGGTTCACATTCCAGTTTCCTAGTTCCTTTTTTCAATTATTAAAATTCGGTGTCTCTTCCTTAGACAACCACACATACATCTGTTGGGCAGAGGATATTGAGATAGTATATAAGCACAAACTCCCACACGCACACAGACGCACAAAGGACTACATGTAAGTGCCATCTAAGGTCTTCTGCTGTTGTCCTTTGAATTTCTGCTTTATTTTCAAATTTGGGAACAGGGGTGGCAGCAATGGACGCTTCTCAGCCGGTAACCATTGAGAGCTTCTCATACAGCTGGTTAATGAACCTCAAGCCGCCTCAGGAACTCCTTGATGGCTCCCTCAGAGCCTCTCTTGAGTTGCCTGATGAAGCCTCCTTCATCGAGATGGACCCCAGATTGCCTCCATCCAGGAGATTCTACCGGAGATCAAGCTCTCATGATTTCAAGTTTGACTTCCCAGCATCACCGGCTCCTCTCACACTAGTTCATGCAGATGAGCTCTTTTCAGGCGGTTATGTGTTGCCTGTTTTTGCCAATCCCGTGAAGATTAAGTCTTATGAAGCCAACTTTGATTTGAATAGAACTCCGTCTTCCTCTTCCCATCCTTCGAAATTTTGTACTCCTGAGAATAAAATCCGTTCACCTTCATTGAGAAGGTGTCAGCGAATGTCAAAACAAGTCTTCCATAAGTACTTCCAATTATTTAGACCACTGTGTCAAATTATCCGGAGATGTAGATTGAGTTCTAGAAAGGAGGATTCGAGATCACAAGCAAGCAGGAAATGTGCTCATCTGACAGATTCGTCTCCAAGGCTAAGCTCAGCATACTCTGTTGACAACTGGAGGAGGTCCTGTGATTCGGATATCTCAATAAACGAGGCGGTTCTCCATTGCAAGAGATCTATTGGTACATAGAACTCAATTAACTCTCAATTATCCATGATGCATGTTTAGAAACTTATCCTGAGAGATGATTCAGTTTTGGTCTCTGTTTCTCAGGTAAGTGATTCACTGAGGTCATATGAAGATGTAAGGAAGGGAAATGCCAAGAGGAAAAGAGGATAACTTCACCAGAGGAAATGGCGGTTGTCAAGATCATTCTCATTCACCTGTTTACTGTCCTTGAGAGCTTCCTGAAGTATGGAATTTGTATAGAAAACTGAACGTGTGGATGATGGTAAATGGAAATCTTGCTGGGGCTGAGGAAGAGAAAGGGCCAATAAGATTCTTGTTCTGTTCTTTTTTGAGGTGGGGAAGCTTCTCGAGTAGTTCAAAGATCTTCCCCAAGCTGGCACTGTAAATTGTTCCTACTCAGATAGTATCATGATACTTGTTCGTTTCACTGGACATCTCCAGTATGAAATCGATGACAAATCCTCTTTCCTTATCCAAAACTATGAGTCTTGGAGAGTGTTATGGTTCATGGAACTACTACCTGGTACTTCTAAGTTTGCTTGAACTCGGTTATTACAAATAAACAGCTGCAGATAATCCCAAATCTCCTGCACTTGGCTGAACAATGATTTGGGCTGATCGATCCAATCCTGCGTTAGAATTTTCAGTGCCTTGAGGCCTGAATGGCCTAGTTTTCAACTAAAGGAAGAGTTGAGAGGGACTTTCACGTGCCAACTTGCAGGACAAATAGACATGGACAAAAGATGTTAGGAAATGAGACAAAACTCTCTGATCTCTAGGACTTTCTCTCTTATCTTTCTTCTTCATCATCTTCTGCTCCTTTCCCATACAAGCACCAGCAGAGGCCATCTCCATATCCTTGTCTTTGTCTTTACTTGTTGCCATGATCGATTCTTCTTGTAGGGGACCAAAGACCATTAACAAACATGCTCTCTTCAATCAATTCCTTCAGCTGCAAACCAGGATTATTGATTATTTGAGACTATCAGTCCCCACAATTTTGGTCAATGGTATTTTGACCTTTCTGCAGGTAAAGAAATTATAATTGGGAACCCATTTTGTATCAGAAAGATAGGAACCTATATTCATGATCATGGGGGTAGTCCCACTGCCAGGGGGTTCTTAATTATACTCATGGAAATGGAATGAACTGCCCTTTTATACACATTCCTGAGTGAAACTTTCACTCTTTGCCTCTTGTTTTGTCTGTTAAGGTTACCCAATCTCATTTTATCCTATTTCATGTCCAGGAGGAAAGAGTTCAGAGCCATTTTCTTCTGAAGAATGCCACTTTAGGAACAGCATAAACATTCACACATCCAGGTAAGTGATGGAACAGTGGAAAATCTTCTATACTCCACTCGAAAAATCTCCATCCAAGTTCATCGTTTCAAACTTCAAGAAGTTTTTGAGCAGATAGTATCCTCTTTGTTGGGAGCTGCGTGATAAGCTAGAAATTTACTGGATTTGGCAGAAGTCCCTGTCAATAATGAGCTGTTCGAGCAGCAATGTCTTAATGAAGTTCAAGCAGCAGTTTCCAATAAAGAACTTATTGCTTCTATAGTCTATAGACAGGAAATATCAACTGATAGAAGCCCCATGTCACTTTCTATCCTTGAATGATACTTGTCGTTGTAGACCCACCTTCAGATTGCCCAGTTTTTAGCTTTATAAGATTTCCAGCTTTGCACAATTGAAAAATCTAGCGAATTTGAAAATAGCATGTTTTATGAATGCTCTTTCCATGCAGAAGTCTACTTTTTTGTCTTTGTTTAAACGCAATTCAGATCAATTGAGCTTAACTATTCAGAAAGCAATTCACCATCTGCAAATGATATCTATGTTATTGTGGCATCTCACCCCCAAGCTTGAGCTTTCTCATTGTCAACCGAGAGACTTCTTTATACCAGAAAAAGGGACATCCAAATCGTATACTTCTATAAATTTATAATTTATAATAAAACTACTTTTTTTTATTCTGACGCTCGGAAAAGATCTCCGGACACAGCACTTCCCTTCATGCTATCTACTGGAACAATACTCACTATTGTTCCTCACTTTCCACTGCCTCTGATAGTTAGCTGTCCAGCTCAGAGAAGCTGCGATATCATTCCGGTCTGAGCTCTCAAACTTCAGGAACCTTTCTAGCTTTTGAGCTGCTCCTTGAGCTTTCCCATGTTTTGAACGAATCGAACATCTTATCCTTCTTCATCAAATGACTGTCATCCTAGAACCCTTGAGGAATTGGCGTATATTCCTGCGGGCCAAAGAATCTCAGCACCCGCTGCTGGGAATTGAAATTCTACCACCACAGTCACGGGTGGCAGCTTGTTTCAATGCAAAGAAGATGATGTTCTAAGGGAGAAGATGACATACTTACGGTAACCGAGACCATCGCTTAAGTTCACTTGCTTATTCCCCACCTGGGCCTCGGACCATGCATGGTTCGGTCTACTTGTAAGATTAACAATTGCGCTTGGTCAGCCCATGTAGATACTTCATCTTCAGAAAATGGGATTGAACATGTTCTGGAAGTGCCAACAGCAATGCCATCGTCCAACGGGCACAAATGGATCAACTTACTTTTCTTCCTGGGCTCAGAAATCGAATTTCACTCCACGGGCCAGCATTGCTTGAGTCATCTCCTCCTTTTGATGAACCAAAATGTACTCCTCTAACATTAATATATGTGTATATATATATGTATACCGATGTCAAGCAATCCAAAGTAATGACAAATCTAAGGAAACTATAATTAAGCAAGCATTACAGAAGAAGAAAACGTGCCAATCATTCATCCATTCTAATGTGAAGAAGATGAAACTGATAAGATCTGAAAAGAGAGAGAAGAGCATGAAGCTTAGGAAGCCAATTAAGCTCAAGTCTCTCACGCATAACAACGACGACTTTATGCAGCACTTGCATGTAATTACGTACATACACTCACAGAAACACAAATTTGCAGGAATTGGATTAAGAAATGGCTGTTGGTGCTGTACTATGACTGGCAAGCGTATAAATTTACCAGCATTTCATTCAAAATCTCTCTTATCCGGGTCTGCATTGCACTGATAGCAGCAATCCATGGAATCGGGGGAATGATAAAACGTGTGAGTAAGAATAAAAGTGAGAAATTCGCATTCGAGCCGCCTACTAAAATTCTGAAATAATAGAATTATATGATGAACTATAAAGTTATGGATATCCTTATGTGCCTCGGGCCACAGTAATATGATCCACTTTAAGGTGCACAGAGATAACATGCCCCGTGCCCATAAAGCCACGTACATTT
This sequence comes from Sonneratia caseolaris, assembly GCA_900006705.1. Classification (NCBI taxonomy): domain Eukaryota; kingdom Viridiplantae; phylum Streptophyta; class Magnoliopsida; order Myrtales; family Lythraceae; genus Sonneratia; species Sonneratia caseolaris. Next base: position 4,522,370 of record CXYZ01003352.1, on the reverse strand, counting down.
ATATGCTCAACACTAACACTGTGTGAGCCGGTAGCGATGGGGCCATCAGCCTTACGTGGGATGGAGAGAATTTGGCTAACCATGCTCCCGATGACAATGTCCCCGGAGATTCAAAAGCCGTCAGACATGGACAGGGAGAGATAAGGAACTGAAGATATGAAGCGTGATGCTTGTCTTTACAAGCAACAAGCGTTATAGCAAGTAGCGTGAGTCTCTACTGAGGCCGTTTCCGATTAACACAGAGCCTAGGTACAAACTAATTGAAATTTCCAGAACCATTTTCAACCACCTCCCATCTTATTTAGAGACATAAACTTCGAGTGATGTCGAACAGGTGAAGTTGTGGCAATTTATCTAAAGGTTCGTTGTTGTTATAACTCACTCCAAAGTTACGACCGCTGCCCTCAGACAGGATTCAATCATCCCATTCCCCCCTCCGACTAATCCTCTTGAAAATGCTACAGTATGTCGGAAGAGATTATGGAACCGAGAAAGGGCTGCCAAAATTGCAGAGGGAAATTATTGAGGGCTTATTCGCGGGGTTTTTCGAGTGCAAGCTCTGCATCTTTTGCTTGCCTTGCGGGCAACCTCATATCTACTGACTTCACGGATGAGATCATATGTGCAATCTCGAGTCCAGTCCACGAAAAAAGGAAGATTCATTTGCACCAAGAGAAGGAAAAAGTCCTAATAATAAAACAAGAAAGGAATCATGGAAAAAAGTGATCTTAAAAGCTTCCTGATGTAACAAGTCCTTCACTTTTCAGAAGCCATGTTTTTGGCCCTTTCCCCTTCCTCATCTCAACAGTCAATGGGGTTCTGCTGTGCCTGTCTATATGAGGGAAAATCCCCAATAAGAATGGATCCACTTGGTGATTATATCTGGAAAATATATGTGCACACAGGTAACTCCTGCTATCTGAGCTAATTATGAGGATTAACAGGAAAATTAACATGAATTAATTGAAATGATTTAATATATCTTTTTATTAAATCAAAAAGGTATTAGTAGGAATACATAACCAAATTACACACGGAGAGAGAATTTGTTTCAGAGCATGTACTGCCATTTTTTGGCCTAAAGCTGGCATAGAATTTCGACTGTGTCTTGCTCCACTATGAGGAGCTCCTGTGGTCAATCGAGTGCACAGATGAGAACTCTACTCTTTTTTTTTATTATTATTCTTAGGTCCATATATATGAATTTTGAAGACCTTAGAAGGGGAAATGGAAGAAGACGAATTAATGGAATAGATCCAAGATGAATGGGAACAAGGCAGCATACAATGCAAGGGCCCCTTCATGTGCAAAAAGCAGTCAAGCCACTGTGGTTCTGCTTCTCCCACTTTCACCTGGGAAGCAGCTAAAAAAGGTTCAGGCTTTGATGAGCATGGAGTACATTACTCTCTCTTCTTGGAGGGCTTCCTCTGTTTCATGGTTAATTGGTAGGGCATACATGCCACTTTCTTGTTTCTGTTTGGTCATTGCACCAAGACAATTTACCATTGTAATCAATCTATTGGGGGCATCTCGATCAAGACTACGGCACTCCGATCTCATGTGGCAAAGGGAGTCTCCACAAACTCCAGCCTCTTGGCCTCGGTGGCAAGGTAACACCGTCATCGAGGTTTCATGGAATGATAAAAAAAACAACGTCATCAATGCGATGGCATGTACAATCCAATGTACCTATAAAGACAAAGAATCTACTTTGCTCATTCATTCTCCAAGCAACACCTTTTCTTTCCCCTGTCTCTTCTCCCCTCCAAGTCATCTTCCCAAACCAATGGAAGCTCTCAGCTTTCTGAAATTCTGGAGACTCATCGTCTCCAAGTCGACCGACATTGAAATTCCTCCCCCTCTCGGCGATGACGATGACGATTTCTTTGAGCTCGAGCTCTCCCTGGCCGACCTCGACACCAAGAACTCCAAAGCCAAGAAAGATTCCCCATCTAAAATTGCCTCTTCGAGGAGACTGAGCTCCATCCAGCTTAGTCTTTCTCCGTCACCTAGGAATCTCTTCTCGAAACGGAAGATCATACCCATCGGAGCCCAACCCACGCCTCGCCGTCAGTTAAATGTCTCGCTCTTCAAATCCACCCCGAAACTTCGGGTCTCCATGTTCAGCAAGTCGAAGTCGATGCCCAACCCGACGAAAGCAGAGGAGACAGACGAACCCCCGTACTTGAACAGAGCAAAGACCAGCCTCTTATCGAACACGAGTAAGTTCAGCTCTCTCCAGAATGGTGAGATTAATGGTGGCATGGATGGCTCTGTGTCAGATGGCTCCTCCTCGGAGAGGTTCTCCAAGGACGGGATGCAGAGGTATCTCAAGCTTGTGAAGCCATTCTATGTGAAGGGCTCTGAGAGAGGCTTCGAGGATCTCAAACTCTTCTCTGGGAATCTGTCGAGGGCATCTCCCTCGTCGCCGTCAATTGCGAGGATGTTCGTGGCTAGGGAAAAGATGGCGTTGGCGAACGGCGGGGTCTCTCCGGCAAGAAATGACGACTCTTGGGCTCAGCACCATGATGGGATACAGGGGGCTATCCTTCACTGCAAGAGGTCACTCCACGCATCTAGAGGTATCGCATTCATAAAGTTCAGATTTTTCTCGGTTACTCGACGAGCTGATGATAGTATCTGCAATATCATGGCTTAAAATTTTGCTGTACAAGGAATGGTTCCTTCGATATAACATTCCGTATTTCTTGTTTCAGATTGCTCTCTGCTCTCGAGATCTGCCAACTATCCTACGTAGAGGGATCTCCGGTTCCAGCAGTTGCCTGATCCCGCTGATGAAACTCTCGTTTTAACTTTTTAAGGGGAAACCAAGCTACTAGAAGATGGAACGAGGCAGGCGGGTGTCATTTGCCTAATGTATTTTCCCCTTTTGTCTTCTAGTTGTTTTTGTTCGTGTCCATGTAAAGACGAATGCTACCATTTCCGAAGTGCGTTGTAGGGAGTAGACTAGGACCACTTTGTAGCATCCACCTGAAGTGCTGCGTTATGATGAAACAACATCATTGTAAGAAATGACAGAACCACTCTCTTCACCTGTTTATTGTAATACCTATGAATGTCCTCAGCTAACTATTTAGTGCCTGTTCCGTTCAATTTTACCGTTGAACCCAACTCAAAAGATCTGACCTTTTTGGTTTGTTTCCCAAATTGCGAATTGTGGAATTAAATGAAATGATCGAATTCTGCAGCTTCAGCTCAGAACAGCTCCAGACTCGTACTCATTCTCGATGTTAGAAGGGAAGTGAATATTTTGCTAAACAGGCAAGTGTAAGGGATTCATCCCACCCAGTGATTGGACGGAGGCGGCGCTTTAGAGTCCAGAAAGTGCCACGAATGAGTAGTTCGAAATTTTGTTGAAGATATCAGATGCCCGATACCTAAAAACAATGCTGCCTTTGTTTCTTCTTGGCCATGAGTCAGTCCATGACATGACTACTCATAGTTTCTTTCGAGAATTCGATCGGAAATGAAGTTCAGGGACACGGACGGGCTTCACAGGTTGAAAGTGGATACGTCCAGCTGATATATAAAACTTGAAGAACTAGATTAAGCTTACACTCTTGCGTGAGGTAGAATCATGGGGAAGCAATAAAATGTGAGGCATAGGGAGGTTGTTTAGGCTCAGGCCACGGTCCGTCCCTCAAGAAACAGAATGTGATATTGTGCAAAGGCCTGCCATGGATTCTCTCTCTGAACTCACCGAGCCATTTTCCTCGTGAAATAATGGGTTTCACGACTCAGCCGAGGCATACTAGGAAAACTCATTCACTGCACTGTCTGAGAACACAGGTCCGACATAAGGGATCACCGTTGTCTGGGTCCAAAAGACTCTTCCCAGGGGACTATACAGTGCACCGGACACCTGTTTTCATCCCGAGAACGCAAGATCTTTCTCCGTTTCCTGAATATATATATATGTACGTATGTTCCCCATCTCTTGCATCCTGGTCTTCTCCTCCCACGTTAACCACTGTGGTTAGGTGTTTCGTGGTAGCATTCTCATCGGGGTGTGGTAAGGATGCCGGAGTTCTTCTAAGATTTCTCCTTTTCTAGGAAAATGACTATCGCTGTCCATACTTTACAACATTACAAACAATATTGTAAGCTGAGGGATTGGACTATGAATGTGTGCATAATAGTTTTCTCACTGTCCAAGTTCAATGGATTTAAATATATAATAACAATGCCCTTTTAAGGCAAACATATGTTCTTTTCCTGATGAGGAGGACTGGGGAAGTGTGTTTCCTAGAATCAATCAATGCGGGTTCGCTGAATTGGCCACCTAGTCGGAGGAATGGTACATGGACATCAGCTAGTGATAGTCAATTCGAGAACCTCTCGGTACTATTTCGCATCTATATATGTTTTTTAGACGGTCGGAAATTGCTTTATGTACTAAGTAATCTATCTAAGGCTAGAGCGGACCATCCCTACAACTGTGACAGCGATGATGACTCATGACATATATTGCTAATCAAGTGAAAAGCAGCAAAGCAACATCAACCCTGTAAGGAAAGTGAGCACGACATTCAATCTTGAAAACAGTGATATAGCTTTTTGATTCAAACTAAAGGGTCTCGGCCTCCATCTTGCTGGTGGAACTCCAACACAACCTTTATTTTCCTCTCCCTAGTCCCATTGGTCTCATAATCTCCCTCTTACTCGAAGTAGTAAGAAATGGAGAGTGGGGACTTTAGGGATTGGTGAGCTTAAATCAAGGCAATGCAGGCAGGGTTCATCTCCCATTCGTCGATTCTTGGGTGTCCTTCACCGTGGGTTCAATTGAGTGGTCAAAATTATGGTGTTATTGTCGTGGACCGGCACGGGGTGGAGACCACAGTGAAGGTTAGTCAAGGCCCATTATGAGGGTGTTATTTCATGAAGAAGCCTACCAGGAAAATGGACCGAAAAGATTGCGCTCCTCCACACCTTCCCATGCCACATCAAGAGAATTGGGTCATTCAGCACAAGTAACTTGATGAGAACACTTGTAGGATTGTTGATACATGAATTTAGCTGAATTTATGAGTTTGTATAATACATTGTTTCAGTTTGGGGAGAATAAACTCCAAATTATTTTTAAAATATTAAATATCAAGCATGAAAATCTACATACACCAACACATATGTATGTGCTCCCTAGACAACACAATCCTTTTTACGTAGATGAATGGGATATATGAACTTAGCACGATTCTTTTTTTGTTGTAAATAGACTCATAAGTCAAGAAAAAGAAAATTAAAGAAATACAAATAGTATAAATGTGTTATGCGTAAGAATTAAATTTTAAAATTTTTGATTCATATAAAAAATAATACCACTATTTCAAATCTCCTTCCTCTTATTTTGCACAATGCCACAATCCAAGAAAGAAGAAGACCATCAACAGATTGCGTTGATCTTGCCCCTCTTTTTTTTTTTGTTTTAATCTTTATAGGGCTAAACTCCTGCTCAAGTTAAGCATTCTTCTGTCCCTTCAAAGCTAGGACAGCATTTCTTTACCTTCATAGCTGTCAACAGCGACTGGCTAGCCTTTGGATGATGATTCTTACCATGATGGGTATATATACATACATACATATATATATATATATATATATATAGAATCCAAAAGTATAATGTTGTTGGAATTAAGAAGTCCCAATTTATAACATGCTCACAAGCATAGTTTTTAAAACCGGACCGGGCCGGGAACCGGTGTAGGCATGGGTTCATGGGTTCATGGGTCGGACCGGAAGTTCAATGGGTTGGACCGCATGTTTAAAAAATAATATTAATAATATAATATTACTAATAAATTTACATAATATCATAATTTGAATATAATTTATAACAAAAATCATTAATATAACCATTAAAATGTAAATATAAGTTTAGTAAAATAAAATAGGTACATTACAATATGTTTTTGTTTTTGTTTTAATTTTAAGTCGGCCGGTTTTCTCATGGGTTCAATTGGGTTCACTGGTCGGACCGGGAACCGGCCGGTTCAATCGGATTTTTTCTCTTTTAATGTGCAATTGGGTTTTTTGAAGGAACCGGACTGGGTGAGTGGCCGGTTCCCAGTCGAACCGGCCGGCCCGGTCCGGTTTTTAAAACTATGCTCACAAGTTGGAGTGCAGTGCCTCTTTTTTTTCCCCCTTTTTTCTCCTTGTGCCCTAATTCAAGGGTTGTAATATGCTTCAAAAAAGATCTAAATTTGTTCTGCTCTTATGTGTGTGCGTGTGTGAAAGAAGTCCTGCACTGCATAAAAACTACTAGCACGCCACAACTCAAAGAGAATTTCTTCCCTACAGAGTCTTAGTTCCCCCTTTTTTTTTCCCACAAACTTGATGTTCACATCAATTCCGTCGTGCCATGTTTTGCTTCCGATAAAAGGGAGATTTCGGGCCTTGGCCTTGCCAATTCAGAGCGGGAAGAAAATACTGAGGAGATTTCCCAGTACCAAGTGAAATCACATTATCAAACTTGATGTTATAACCGAGTTATCGATTATAGCTACGGTCTACTAATCTATGGTGTGGGAGGGCGGGAAAGGGAACATCAAACACTCGGAAACATTGGCGGCCAACCAAAAACCATACATTAAAGTAAATGAAAAATGATATACTAAGATAAATTACATTGATTATGAGATAAATTTTCAGTCGCACGTTAAGTTCTGAATTGCGTTCAACTCGATATTGACATCCATGGCACAGTTCATCTCCGCTGACTCCCTCCTCTTGAACACCTCGAACAAGTGGACCTTCCCGGTCAGCGTCGCTTTGCAGTTAAAACTCAACACCCCGGCATGGGTGTCCTTCCTCTTCTTAGTCTTCGAGTTCTTGGCTGCCAACGCTCCGGAATCCACGGCCACCATGAGCTTCACCTTCTTGGTGGAAAATTCCCCTGCCCCGCCCTCCTCGATCACGGCCTGGCCCACTTGGAGGCCACGGTACAATACCATGAGGTTGCTCATCTCGAACTCGTAGTGCCCGAAGTTAGGGTTCTTGATGTTGATCTGCATACGCAATGCCATGCTGAAGGAAGGGTTCGAGTGGGAGTACTTGACTGCCAGACCTTCCACTTCAGCGGATTGGATCCAGACTCGCACATGCCGGACGGGGAGCACCAGGAAGGTGAAGAGCAGGATTATGACTACTATCACACCGGCGACAACGAGAACCTCAGGTTTGAAGGTCTTCTTCTGCCGGGGTGCCGCTGGAGCCGGGGCCGAAGGATTGGGTGTGGTCTCTGTGGCCATTTTCTGGTTGTGTGGCTCCCTCTTAATTAGACTGGAAGTGGACGATTATACGTGGTTATATATACTTATGTGGATGCACACATCAGTCAGTGGGTTTCTTTACATCAAAGTTACCTGCAGATGCTGTATCCTCGTCATCTTCGTGTTAAGAGATTAAAAACAAATGGATCGAAATTAATTGCAATCAATTTGATCGGTTCAAAACGACTACTTACAAAGGGACTGAGGTCATGCGGAAATACATTGTGATTGAAAAAGTGTTAATCACGGAAAAGAAATTCGTATAATTGTACTATTTTCAGCTTGATAATCAATAAATTGTATATTTGATTCTTATCATACAAAAATTTCATACTCCTTTAATTCCTCCATACTTCTATTATCTCATTATAAACTCATAACTCTCCTATATAATCGGAAAAAAAAAGTGTTAATCATTATTCAATATTGATCTCAAATTAAAAGTGTCATATGTCCAGTTGCTTTGGTCGGCGGTTGTCTCTTCCCTCACCTGCAAGTTGTTGGTTTTCGCTATGAAGTAGATGGAAAGATAGGACACAAAGTCGAGAGAGGACCGCGAATCTTAAAATCAAATGGGATATAAAATCATGGGCATGCAGCTCTATCTCAAGTTTACTAAATCCAAACCAGCGACGTCGTTTCAGCTTTCTGGGCTTTCGTCGGCCCACCCATTGTGGGGGCGGCCGGACTGGCCGGATGTGCAGGTATTCCCTCGTAAGTATCAGTATCTACCGCATGATATTTCACAATTCTAACGCAATCTTATCAGTAGGAGTTTGACATAATCAATTTATTAAAAAAATAACACTTTGTTAATAATGGAATTCACCATTTGCAATACTCAAACCCAATCCCCGTAGTTTTGGAGTAGGCAGTGAAAGTTGTACCCTTGATTGATTGAATGTTAACACAGCAACTCATCTCAAACCATCATTTTCGAGAGGGAAGCTCGGGGCAGTAACGGCGAGATTAGCAATGGCTCATGCCTCGACCGATGGCACGGTGCCAATCTAAAGTCGATCGGGTCACCTGTCACCGTTTTTGCAGGACAACATGAACTGAGTGCGATGGATTTGCTTCATGGAACATCTCAAGCTGACGTAGTCTGGTCTCGTCGCTTCCTCTCAGACGACGACGACAACAAACAACACTGTAAACTTCGGAAGGTTCAGATAATTGTGGTTCTGAGTCTTTTGACATACTGACCAGCTTTGGGACCCCGGAAGTATAGTATTGTCTTATACGTGCATATAATATAATAATACACACACACACACACATATATATATATATATGCGCTGGTGGCGGATGAAGATTCACGGATGGGTAAACTATATAACTTATGACCAAAAAAATTATTTAAAAACTATCTCCACGAAGTTGTTGAGAGAGAGAGAGAGACTCGCGATCATGCTCGGTGAAAAATTCCGAGTCATCCATAAAAATCAACAAGACTATTGTGTGATGAGTTCCAATAGATATACTCATTAAATGGTAAATTTTAATTTTTTTTGTTAATTATAAAATCCAAAAGTCCCGAACCACCGCACTAATATCAGTGACGAGTGCTGCCTGTAGACTGGGAGACGGCTGCTCCTCCTCCTTTTGTCGACCGCGCCAGATAGTTTTTGTAGTGCAATGCCAGGAAGGAAAGGGTGGGATCTCAAATGCCCAAAACTAGTGGCTCAGGCTTCTTCACATGATCCTCTCTCAGCTGGCCCGCTTTGGCCCATTCCGGCACCTCCCGCCCCACTCCGCCTCCCTGTCAACGCTGTATCCTCCATCTCTCAACGTGATTCTGGTTCGCTGGAATATCACATCGCATAGTGTTGTCCCTTTCTTTCAATTCTCCTTTCGATTACCTGCCGAGTAATCGCCCCCGCCAATTTTTTTCGCCGAGATGATTCAGATCGGTCCGAACACATCCATCCGTGACCCTACAGCTACCGAAGATCAAATTTAACCATCCGGGTCATTCTCATCCTACCGATATCTCCACAGTACAGACGGAAGACCCGGGGCAACAACTCGACCACTCCGTGCAGATCAGCGTGTAAAACGCACTCGGATATGCCCCTTGTTTGAAACTTCAAATGTTCTGACCAAGTAAGTACACGTAGGCAAGTTGAGATTTGCTTTGATTAAGATCGTTCTAATTCGGCTCGCAGAATTGGACACTACTTGCCCCCCCCTGTCATCTTCTTGCTTCATCTGCTGCCAAAGAACTCCCATCAGTAATGGCCGTGGCTGCTTACAGAGGCTCTGGACAATGATAATCAGTAAAGCCAAAAGCTTCCAACAGTCCAAGTTGTCCATAGAACTCTTGCTTCCATGCACTTATATATTAAATATGCAATATCATTTTCTATATACAGATAACCTTTCCACCTTGGAGAACAGTAAATCTGCAAATATAATTTTCACCACCCACTACTCCACTGCCCAACTACGAACGCCGATACCCTTAACCGGTGAAATGGTCTAATGTTCGGAAGGATTTTTAGTCAAACCGTACCTCATTACCGCGCTTGGCCAAGGAATTTTCGAATTTGACATTTTCTTTTTGTGTCCTAGCAACACTGCACAGTACTCTTATGGATGAACACATATTCTTTTGGAGTGGGTAAATGGGAATTGTTTATCCACGCGTCTTCCAATTTATTCCTCTCGATCACCCCACAAGCCCTTCACTTCCATCAGTCATCCACTTCTTCCTCATTCCTCCTCCATGGAAGAAGAGGAGTCTCCTCCTCCACCAAGAGCTCCACAGTCCCAAATCTACAAGCTCACAGCTTCCGCCATCTCCTACTCCAAATCTACCATTTTCCTGCCATCATTCCTCGCCTTCAAGCCCTGCACCAACCCATCCCCGACTCACATCCTCTGTGACGTCTCCCTCACCGCCTTCCCTGGCCAAATCCTCGCCCTCGTTGGCCCGAGTGGAGCGGGAAAATCCACCCTCCTCGACATCTTAGCCACCCGAACCTCCCCAACCAGTGGCTCCCTCCTCCTCAACTCCTCCCCGGTTAAGCCCTCCACATTCCGGAAGCTCTCCGCCTATGTCCCCCAGCATGACGCCTGCCTCCCTCTCCTCACCGTCTACGAGGCCTTCTCCTTCGCAGCCTGCCTCCTCATCCCCGAGACCTCCCAGATTTCTGCCACTGTGGAATCCCTCCTCACCGAGCTAGGTTTGACACATCTAGCCAACACCAGGCTCGGGCTCGGCCTCTCTGGGGGAGAGCGGAGGCGGGTCTCCATCGGTCTCAGCCTGTTGCACGATCCAGCAGTCCTCCTCCTCGATGAGCCCACCTCGGGCCTGGACAGCACCTCCGCATTAAATGTAGTGCAAATCTTGAAATCGATCGCGGTTTCCCGCCAGAGGACGGTGGTCCTATCCATCCACCAGCCGAGTTTCAAGATACTCTCGACAATCGATAGAATCCTGCTGCTCTCCAAAGGGAGCGTTGTACACCAAGGAACTGTTTCTCAGCTTCAGGAATTCCTACTCTGCAACGGATTCACTGTTCCGCCACAGCTCAATGCCCTAGAGTATGCTATGGAGATATTGAACCGAATCCCCGCCAAGAGCACCGACAAGTCACGATCGATCACTTCAGTCTCACCATCTCCTGACAATTTCTCCCCAAACAATCCATCTTATCAGCGGAGCGACGCAAAGGTCAGCTACAAGAGCTCAAGATTCAATGAGATTATCACTCTCTACAACCGGTCTTGGAAGATCATATACAGGTCGAGGCAGCTCCTCCTGACAAACACAATCGAAGCGCTCCTCGTCGGCGTCGTGCTTGGGACGATCTACATGAACATTGGGTTCGACAAGGAAGGCATCAAGAAGCGGTTCGGCCTTTTCGCATTCACCCTCACGTTCCTCCTCTCCTCCACCACCGAGACCCTCCCCGTCTTCATCAACGAGAGGCCGATCCTGCTGCGGGAAACCTCCAGCGGTGTCTACCGGCTCTCCTCTTACCTAGTAGCAAACACACTTGTTTTCCTCCCTTACCTCCTCGCCATCGCAATCATATACTCCGCCTCGCTGTACTTCCTCGTGGGCCTCTGCGCCACTTGGCAGGCATTCGCGTATTTTGTGCTCGTCATCTGGGTCATAGTCCTGATGGCGAATTCTTTCGTCCTGTTCCTAAGCTCGATCGCTCCCAACTACATCTCGGGGACATCGCTGGTGACGGTCTTCCTCAGCGCCTTCTTCCTCTTCTCGGGCTACTTCATCTCGAAAGAAAGCATCCCCAAGTACTGGCTCTTCATGTACTTCTTCTCGATGTACAAATACGCACTCGACGCCCTCCTGATCAATGAGTACTCATGCCTGTTCTCGAGGTGCCTGATATGGTACGTCGAGAACAAGACCTGCATGGTGAGCGGCGCCGACGTGCTGCAGAAGAAAGGGCTCCGGCTGAGCGAGAAGTGGACCAATGTGTACATCTTGGTCGGGTTCTTCATTTTCTATCGGGTCCTGTGGTGGATGGTTCTCATAAGGAGGATCTCGAGGTTGAAGAAGTGAAGGGATCAAACAGCAAACTGAGCCAAAACTTGCTTGAAGAGAGATTTGAATAAGTTGGTACTCATTTACTTACTCAAGTTAATTTCAACGTGCTTCTTCTACTTTTGAAACTCCTCTAGTGGCTTCTGAATCTCTGATCGATGTTTTGACAGAAATCAATAGACCAAAAACACAGATCAATAAAAATCGAATGCTACGTATATGTTCATATATATCACGGGTTTCCCTAGTTTTTTTTTTTTCCCAGTGATTATTCTTCAACCATGATCATCCTCATCATGATACTCCATCTTCATTTCTCCAATTTTCTTAGGAATCCATCCAGACATCTAAAATATTTCACAGCCAACCAGGCCGGTTGCAGACGTCCATGGGGGCATGCAGAGGTTTCGAATAGCATTAGCAGCTTGCCTCAGCATCATTAGATTCCGAATGTTCATAGTTCTTCCGAATGTTTCATAAAAGTCAACTGGAACCCATTAATATGGACGCTTGTACAGTCTGCTTGGTACGACATTGACTTCTCACCAACTAAAACGGGATTACCGAAAGGGAAATTTTTTTTATTGATTAATAATTACATTTATAACATCCTAAATTCAATCCAACAGTAATAGTTATTACAGCAATTCTTCTCCCTCTTTTATGAAAACCTTCTCCAGAGCTAGCAAGCTCTCTCCCCTAGAAAACAGTGCAAGTTACTGAAGTGGCGAGGCCCTACTGGCCTCGGGATGCCAACAAAACGACGTGAATAATTTGATTTTTTTTTCCCTCCCCACCTTTGGTGGGGATTATTTATGTGGAAAAATAAAAGAATAATAGCAATAATTAGTCACGGGCGAACATCTGTTGATCCACGGAGTGGGCAAAGACAAATAGGAAGCCTCGTCCTTACGCGGATCCGCTTTTGTCTGCTTGTCCCCAGTGTGCAGTTCTCTTTGCTTGTCTTGTCGTGTTGAGAAGTGCTCATCGATCCGCAGGGAATCGACCGCTACATGGGTTCACGGGTTCCTCTGATATGTCTTAGCTTAGTTCTCCCGTGAACTGGTCGATGCGCTGTCCTCCTCTTCGACATCCCCGTTTGAGTGCCACAACCTCTCTCTAGGGAATGAATGAATGGTCCAAATCCAAACAACTCGAAGCCTAGTTATAGCAGCAACTGTCAAGCGGGCTACCCATGCATGCATGCGCACATCCCGGGTGGCCCGTGGTCCGTAAACTGTGTACGGTAGATACAAAAAAAATACAATCTTTGATCACTTTGTTCCCCCCCAAATAAATTTCATGGTCCAATCGGTCCGTGGCGTAAAAGGTTGCAAAAATTAATATGAGTCCAACGCAAGTAGTGGAGTGGACTCACATCCCATGTGTACCAGCACAGAAGAGAATATTATCCCGTGATAAGCATCACCACCACCCATCAGTACCCATCAGTACGAACTTGTGGGTTAGAAAACAAAGAATCTCTTATCGGGGTCTGTCTATGAGGAAGCGTGGTATCCATAGCGTCAACTTTATAAAAGTTGGATTTAGGAGCACCTCCAGGAGTCCCCCCAATTCTGCAAGAAGATCGACGCCAGCTCAACACGATCGAAGTACCAGTGGGCCTGTTAACGGCCCCCGCCGAAAGAAAGTGGCAAGTAATGGGCCCGTTGATGTTGGGCGGGACCCCTTTACTATTGCAAAGCTGAAATCGGCCCGTTTTATTTTTAAGGCCCGCTCTTGTTCAACGGTGGGAATTGGGATTACCGGAGGCTTTGTTACATGGGAAGTGGAGGATAATCGTCGGGGGAGTCCGCCGTGCGTAAGTTGATAATGGAACCGGCAAATTACGAGTATTTCCCAATGGCGAAATCGTACGACCGCGTTCAGGAGCATGTGGCATGTCCGTGGCAAGTGACCCATAGACTCACGATCTATCTAGCACGAGCACAGAAATTCACAGATCCAGTGGCCCCCAATAAGAATTCACATGTTCATCTTACATGTAGTATGCGTAGCATGCATTTCCTGTACCGTGCGATTGGTTTAAGACATGGGTCTTCAAGTAAGCATACATCGAAATCAATGGTTCTGTTCTTCCAAGAAAAAAAAAAAAGCATAGAAGAATTTTGAAGATGTCCTCACTTTTAAGCTAATAAATAAGGTAGACAAACCCACGTACTACCTCGGAAGGAATATCAGGTGCATTCATCATTTCACCGATGGTACCGTGGACCCACTGATAATTGCATTGGTCAGGAGGAAACGTGAAGTTGGTCCCCAGTTAGCAAGTGGACGTTTTAGATCCCTATCTACCCTCTTTTTTTTTTCTTCTTTTCTCTTTCAGCAGATAAATAAATCTGTATTTATTTCATTATCATCCAATCGCAAAAAAAGGGCAACGTGGTGTTGTACTGATCCATCTGGAAAAACTGGCACGCATCAAACTTTTTGGCGGAGTGTATTACCATATATTGTACATAACAAACAGCTTGGCTGATTTCGACATCTCATGAATCAAGATGAGATTGCGACCAGATTGGGACGGTCGACTCTTCCACGGTGTTCAACCGGGTCGGGTGCTCCAAGNTCGGACGGTCGACTCCACCACGGTGTTCAACCGGGTCGGGTGCTCCAAGCTCGCCGGGCCCTTGCCTGATGGACTGGATCAACTCAGCCAGGGCTGAACGGGACGAGCCGCCCTCACTCAACGCCGCAGCAGCCTCTCCTTTCATCACTAGGACCCGCTTACGGACCGCTTCCCCTTTCTCCGTGCTCATTAGCTCGGTCATTCGCTCGTCCAGCTCGTCCGCACTGACGAACCCGTCGTCCGACTCTTTCACAGCAAGCGCCACCCGGGACTCCTCCACTGTGTAGTTCCGGTTCAACCTCTGCTCCGCGTAGAGCGGCCATGCCAGCATCGGAACTCCGGCGCAGACTGCCTCCAGGACGGAGTTCCACCCGCAGTGAGTCACAAACCCTCCAACCGAGCCATGGCTCAGCACCGCCACCTGCGGTGCCCATGACTCAACCACGAAACCCCTCTCCCTCGTCCTCTCCAGAAACCCATCTGGCAGAAAGGGCTCGATGCTCGGCTCCGGCTCCGATATCACACTCCATGCCTCATCCTCTGGGGGCGGTGCCCGAACCACCCAGAGGAACCTGATTCCGCTCCTCTCCAATCCTAAGGCCATCTCATTCAACTGCCTGGCGGAGAACTTCCCCATGCTCCCGAAGCTCAGGAACACAACGCTCCGGCTCGGTTGCGAGTCGAGCCATCTCAAGCACTCGTGCCTGTCACCGTCTCCACATTGGTTCTCCGTGGCGACGACAGGGCCGACACAGAACGTGGGCGGTGTGGGTCCCTCCGTCACACAAAGACCATCCCTCAGTGCTCTTACTGCACTTTCCTCGAATGACTGGAATGTGTTCGTGATGAGTCCCGCAGCCTGAGCCATATCCCGTGCGGTCTCCAGAAACCAACCGTAAACTCTGGAGCTCCGGTCGATTGCTGTCTGGGGCATGTCTCTGGACTTGACCTGCGGGAGCCCCGGGATCTCGATGGTCGTGTCGGGATCGAGGTCCTTCAAGCTATGCGGGAAGCTCCTGTGGATGGTGGGCAAGTGGAGGAACTCAGCGAGCCCGCTCGCTCCGGAGGTATAGTAGTAGTAGACAGGGATGCCGAGGCTGGCCCCGACACTGGACGAGGCGGTGCAGAAGAAGTCCAGGATGAGAGCCTTGACGGTGGACTTACCGGACTTGGAGAGGGAGGAGTGGAGCACGGGGTTGTTGAGGCGGACGTAATCGAAGCTGGAGGAGATGAAGTCGACCGGAGAGAAGAAGTTGGGAGGGATGTCGGAGGGTACGGGAAGGCGGAGGAAGGAGATATCCGGGTGGGTGGCAGAGACGCTAGAGATGTAAGGAGCGGTGAAGTCAGCCTCGTGGGGCGGGAAGGAGATGATAATTGTGACGGAGAAGGGCGGAGGTTGGCTGTGGTGGTGGTGGTGGTAATGGTCGAGTAGTGTCTTGCCCAGCTCGACCATGGATGCAAAGTGGCCTTTGAACGCAGATGGGTAAAGAACTATGGACTCTTTCATCGTGGCCGGATGATGATGATGAAGTAAATGCGCTTGTGCGTGTGCGCGCGCGCGCGTATATATATAAGGTCATGTCTTATTTCTTGATGCAATTTTAGTGAAATTATATGAGTGCGACGGATCTAAGAAATTTATTGAGGGTGACAGAATTATTAGAGAGGAGTGTAATTCAATTAAATGGAAAATGGATAGATTTAAAAGGTGAAATAATAAAACTTAAAAAATAATTATATTATAATTAATATAATTTAATATATATATATATTAAAAATTTATTTAAATTATATAAAATATAAATAATTTATATTATAAAGATTTTATCACTTTTATAAGATTTGAATTTAAATTAAAATAAATATAATATTTACTATTTAAAAGTCAAATAAATTTTAATTAATTCATATTTTAATACTATAAATAGGAAAACTCCTATAATTATATATGTATATGTGCATATATATTTCCGTTGAGAGCGTCCAGACTATAGTTTTTAAAACCGGACCAGGCCGGCCGGTTCGACCAGGAACCGGCCACTCACCCGGTCCGGTTCTCA
>CXYZ01003352.1:4488931-4504641 GCA_900006705.1 Sonneratia caseolaris | reverse complement strand
CGGTTCAACCCATTGAACCCCCGGTCCGACCCATGAACCCATGAACCCATGCCTACACCGGTTCCCGGCCCGGTCCGGTTTTAAAAACTATGGTTGAGATAATTAATTTCTTTTTAAACGTATAATTTTGACTATTTATATTTAATATACTTTTTTTCTCGGGGAAAAAAATAATCCAGCTAGTCTAAATGGTTTTCTAATCAATTTTTAGGTATTATATTTCTTAAAGGTAACCTTCGACAATTCTGTTGTGATACGAGGGAATATTACTATGATAGGAGAGAGTTTACTTGGAAACAAAAAAATATATATGGTAAGTCAAGTTTAAAATTTACAATTGAAAGTTGGAGAGAGTTTTAAATTATACAATATACTATTAATAAATTAGTTAATTATTATAATACATATATATTCTTTTATCACATAACAAGATTAAAATAGCATTTATTCACTTCAAATAACGCCCCATCGTCAACCCCATTCACTCACCCCTTCTTACTTACGTTCCCGTAACATGCATGGCAAAGCCGGTGTTCGAGCTTCCGCAGAGCTGGCTCCATGATGCTCTTCTCGGCCTCGAAGATGCTGTTAGGAGTCACCCCCAATGAAATGTCGCTCATTGTGTGGTGTCAAGCACTTTCAGGGTCGTTAATTCTCCATTTTTATGTACCGTCACAAGAAAAAGACAATGATCTGATAGTACTGCTGAACGCACGATGTACCACACTGAACACTTCCTTCTTCATGGTGTTTAGTAATGGCCTCTCCGGTCACCTCCTCCCTACGGACGACTTGATTTGTGCTTTGCCTCAGAGTGCCGCCAATTAATATTCAGGACCCACATAACTTCCACCAAACACTACCTAGCCAGAAATTTAGACAAAGCCAGTGTCCGAGACAAGTGGTGCACTAATGACATGATAAAGCGGATGAATCGTCCACCGCCGCCACCGGAGTAAAGATGAGACTAGGCTCAGAGATTTGAACGCGGCGCACGCAGATGACATAGAAAACGCATGCATTCATTTTCCGCATTCCAACAAAAGTAGTTTCATGTTTCACACACACGAGGTATTATAATAAGAGAAGCAGACCAGCATTCGCTCAACATCAGAAAAAATTAACGTCTTACTGAGTATAAGTTACAAGAGAATTAGATGAGCCTCCCTAATACTCCCATTTCTTCACCTCCATCCCATCAGGAGGGTTCCCTTCCACCACCTTCGATCCAACCTCCTTCCAGTTAGTGGACAACACTGTCCCATTCGACTCCACCTGCAAAGTACAAACGTAAGCAACGGAGGGCAAGGAACTATGATGTGCATGACCCTGGTGACAGTACCGCACAACTCGGAAAAGAGTGTAGCTTACGAAAGATTTTCTCATCGCTCTCCTCATGTCCTCATCAGCATCCTGATATATGTCCCTGAAGAACTTGTTCAGAGCAGCATCTCCATCGAGTTTTTCTTCCTTCTCCTGAAACTTGACCCAGTCATGCTCTTGTCAAGAAGAGATCATCCTCCTCTGTCGCGTAACCGAACCTAGGGTTGGATATGAAAATGACTACTTCAGATTAGGCTTGAGAGATTGGATGTACCTCCTCCTTCACTTGGGCTTCAAGCTTATCCCAGTCCACTCTCTTCAACTTCGATGATGGATAGGAGGGTCCATGAGTACCAGAATCTGATTCATAACGATTCACCGGTACAGGCAGTTAATTCAAATGATACTGAATCTACATGTGTTATCACATCAGACAATCTGGGTGCATGTAGATGACAAACATGTAGGTGCACGATGAGATATACTGGTACGGTACACAGAAACACTGCAAATATCCTTGAAATTTGGTAATGAGTAAATTGTGAGCCCACTTTACCTGAAGATAGATTTGCTCTTCGTGCAACTGTGTTTTCCTCGCTGAACTCAAGAGAAGTCCAGTGAATTGGTTCGGCCTTGGCGAGGCAAATTTCAACTTTGGTAGACAAGACACTATATCTGCATTTATCGGGTACTATCTGTTTGGCATGGGAAATAACAATTACATTAAATTACTTAGCAGAGTCAAAGAACCCCAGACCAATGAAAAAATTTAACTCCCAACACATAATCTAAAAGGTAGAGATGAATCAATATTAACAATTGTTTTCAAACTATGGTATTATTTCTCAACTTTTGATCCAATGAAAATTGCAGTATATATGCAAGCAACTTGATATTAACATGGAAATCAAATTTAACATAATACATACCTTTCCAAACAAGCGAGGTTGAAACTGATATGGTTCTTCACCAGGAAGATCAATGCTAACGCTCAGCTGCAAGGATTGATCAAAGCTCTGGTGTCAAGTGGATCCCAGCAATGAAATGTTTAGTTTTCAAAAAATGATCATGTATTTCAGCACATACAATCTGTTCCCCAAAATCAACAGTGACATCATTAGCAGGTATCCCTTTTGCAAATATGGTAATCACCACTTCCTTTGGCTTCTGGTAAAGAGCACATCTGCAAGTGGGCAAAAAGAGATAACACTTTAATACACCACAGACTAGGTCAAGCCAAATGTCTAATAATCTAAAAAAACTTCCATACCAACAAGGCAGTTTAAAGTCTGCACAATTATCTCAAAAGGAGTAAGAATCATCTCACAAGATCTAATATGTATCTACTAATGGTCATCTAGCAGACAAGAGGATTCTCATGCAAGGAAGTAATAGAAATATCTGTTCCTCTGAATAGGCATCCTCACGATGACATAATAGGTCCAAACTCGATGAGCAGAGGCAGGATCAACAGATGAAAGATGCTTCATCATGAAAAGTTATCCCATATTATTAGCAAATTGTAAATGAATGTGAAAGCAAGAAGATGCTCTTTGCCTGTATCTAGGTCCAACAGCCATCATTTTAGCTTCCTGGGGTGAAGATCCATTCCCAGGCTGAATAACCTGGGGCAACACACTAGTTGGAGCATTTTCCAGTGGCTGATCTGCTATATCACTGGATTCCTCTGCAGAATTAACCCAGAAATCCCAATCATCCGACAATAAGGCAGCCCATCAGCATTGAGCATTTAAACCACAATATGGACAAGCATTTCCAAATACATCTTATTTCTATAACAACATTAGATCTCATTCATTTGCATGAATGTGAAAGCAGCATCGGATGAAACATCAATTTCCATATTTGTTCAGCCATTAAAAGAAATTTAGCCTCTTAAAACTTCCATTTCATAATTAAAATGCACAAGAATCAGCAACATATTCATGTATCAGGTAAAACAATGAAGCTTGTAATCATGTAGAAAGCACAGAAAAAAGAGGTTGCAGATGCCATCCACAAGCAACTATGGTATTTCACTTGTGAATACCTGCAATTTTCGCCTCACATCTCTTAATCAAGTTCATGAACCTAGAGTCTCCTGGCGCCAAAGTAGCACCTACTTCAAGAGCTACCTTGGCAATTAGATACTCCTCAAGCTCAAAGCAGGCATTACTGTAACAGGAAGAAAAAACATACAGCTTCTTAGATTTCCATGGAATAGTTTCCGATGGAAGGCTGGTCAAGAGAGAGTTAAACACGACAATTATATAGCAAAACCCAACTTGATACACTTTTGGCTAAAAAATAGCAAAACAAACATACAAGCAATTGAGTTAGGTTCTATGGATTTCATTCAGTGTGTACTTCCAAGTGCCAAACAAATACCAGTTCAGACCTAAATGGCTATTATCCTGTAATTATTGCACAATGGACAGACATTCCTCAGCCAAAATCTGCCAAATGTAGACCAGAGGATAATTATCTTCTCATGAACAATGAAGCAGAGGAACAAACAGAATCTCACAAACTTGGAAAAGCATCTTCCCAGAGAAGATTTGGATCTAGGATGTTCCAAATTCAAACTATTCTACCCTAGAAAAATCCCAGTCTATCAAGTATTCACTTTCAGTCTGGAAATGCAGAACAAACAAATTCTCTATAAATATGGAACTTGCAACTCGCTATTAAAAATAGAAATTTCTCGCCTCTTCAAATGCACAATATACCCTAACAACAAAATCTTCTGGCAACTATCAGAAACACCAGATTTTGCAAGCCCAAAAAACCCACAAAGATGTTGCATCACGGTCATGAATGGGGGTGAAAAAAAAGGGTTCTCCTTATAACAAATACCACAAGTTTCAATGAATCTATCCATGTCATCATAATTCATGCTTTATGCCTCCAGAATACACGGAAAGCCAGCAACGAGTATCATAGAATAAACTTTCAAATTAGGGATCACAAAGAAGGGAAAAAGGGAAATCCCAGTGTCAGAAAAGGGAAATTTATGTAACTAAATGTACTAACCCTTTGCGAAGGTATGCTTTTGCCATGTTAGGCTCCAGCTGGATTGCTGTATTTGCATCAGCAACAGCCTCTATATAATAAAAAAGTCATAACTAATGAAAACATTAACCGTACATGATTACTAACTCATGTAGTGAAGAAACAGGCAGGCAAACTAGACTTGACAAGAGCACGTACAAAACAAACAAAATCACATGCAGACTTGCATCATGTTTTGGCCAGTACACATTCCCCCATGTAGCTATAAAGGCAGATTCACTTCAGACAGAGAAAGTCCAGAGATCCAACATTACAATTCCAAGCCATCTTGGGATCCTCCTTCCAACACTGCATGTATCGTTCAGCTCTATCCATCTTACAGTTTGATTAAATCAAATGTCCTAATCAGAGCGCTAAGTAAACAAAGAGACTCGAGACTATAATTTTTTTTTTCTCCTTATTAATTAGATACCAATCGCATAGCATAAGGTAACAACATATTGCAACCACGATCAAGCAGAACGGTTGGAAAAATATAGAGCCAAAAGAAACTGCATCACCAATTTTTTTAATAAGCATGAATTAATCTAGCTCCCCAATCCTGTTAGAAACAAGTAATGAGTTCATCCATATCGAGTAATATGTCAGACCATCGGAATTGCAACAGGCAGCTGCATGTGCACTTTGATACCATAATAGATATTATGGATGATGACTTATAAAAGAGGTGGTCATGTCGCCTACCTAGCCCTTCATACCATACTAAAATTTGTAGCAGACCATGATTGCCGGGCTATACCCTTTGATACAAGTTCAATATTATCCTAGACATAAACGGGCTCTGGCCAACGTTCCAAAATTTTCTTTACTGTCCCCGTTGTCGATGTGGGTTAGCCTTTCTTGATAATTCACAGAGAGAGAGAGAGAGAGAGAGAGAGGGGGGAAGGGGAGGAAGGTTTGCCGAACTGTCTCCCTGGAATTAAAATCAGAGATTAAATATACAGCAAGAAACCCAAAATACATAACTTTACTCTCCGACGGTCGATTCCCCGATAAATTTATCAACTTATCAGAGATTAAAAAGACTAATCACAAGGAATCTTGGCAGGACAGGCAAGAACAAGGTAAAAGCACCAGACACCATCCACCACCAGGAGCTTCACCTGGTGGTAATCTATGAAGAAAACAAGCAGGAGGGGACAAAGATTACCAGTGAAGTTGCGGAGCTTAAGATTGGCCTGAGCACGATCTGCGAAGAGCTCGGCTTTCTCGGGGTCGAGGGAGATCGCCTGGGTGTAGAGGTCAACGGCGAGCTCCATGTGGTCATCGATGAACGCCTCCCTGGCATTAGACTCAAGATTGGATGCCATGGAATAGGGACGACGCACTCTAGCAAGCGGGAGGAGAGCTGAGTGAGCTAGAAATGGATGAAGTCTTATTGACTAGTAGATGGGATAGGATCAAAGGGAAAAGTTTTGGAGAAAAAAAAAAGAAATATTAAAGTATGTAATGATTTATTTCCTTACTTCCACGACACGGTCCAGCTATTCTGATTCCTGAACTTTATCGGTACGGTTTGAACTATTTTTCCTTCAGTTTCCTCGTGTTTTGCCTTTTTTTTTTTTTAAATGTGTTGACGATAATGACTTGATATGAAGACTGATGCTGAACCGGGCCGTACTTGCAATCAGTTTCCAGGGCGATAGGTTCTGAGATACTCCGAGAAGTTGAATCAGGACCGCAGCATTGACTCTCTGCAGCACGGTCAACCAAGTTTGTTACCTGAAAAAGAGAGAGGATGGTTCATTTATATAGGAAATTGAAGGATTGGATTAATCCAACCAGGAATCCGAACTGTTAACCGATCGTCAAATGTAACAGATAAATTTTAGAATTTTGGGTGTCTGGGCAAAGAATTTTATTTTATTTTAAAATCATTTATCTCGAAGTATATCGAGCATTATCACGTATAGATCTTCTATGTGAGATGCAACTTCGCCTGAAATGCCACACAAGGCCCTGAATTGAACGACATTTCTACGTGGAATTGAACGTCTAGATTGGCACCGAGCGGCTCCGTCTCCTTTGTACTCTCCGCCATAAAAGACATGAAACTGGCGGGAGCAGATCCTGATCGTGTTGGAAGATCTGAGAATGGCGACGAAAATGGGAAAGCAATGAGAGCTATTGGCAATAGGGAGAAGAATTCTGGGGCACAAAGCGGATGCAGATTTCAAATGTATTGCAGGAGACAGGTAGCATCATTCAACAAGGTTGCCTTGAAGCAGGAAACAGGTAGCACTCATTCAGGTCCAAACATATGCAGCAGATAACAGGGATGTTCAATCACATCAATGGTTATATTGGAATTTAGACGTAAAATAAGGTGAAGAAATTGTCGACTGATGGAACGGAACGGTCCCTCCATCCACACGAGATAAATAGACCACTCTCAATCAATTTTGCATTGAGCTATACAGTGATCAATATCAGAGTGATAGTAAACAGAGGTTTATACCCAGCTTTCATATGATGCTATTATCATCACAAGAACTACTTGGATGAAATCCACCAACACATATTCCAAACATTCCCTGGCCAACTGAGGAGCAAGAATGAATGAAATGCAAAGGAATATTTAACTCAGGAACAGAAGTCCCAACACTTCCGATTAGGATAAATGAACTGGTTAATTCAAAACCATGTTCTGAATCCAACATCTCTAATCCACATAG
This sequence comes from Sonneratia caseolaris, assembly GCA_900006705.1. NCBI lineage: Eukaryota > Viridiplantae > Streptophyta > Magnoliopsida > Myrtales > Lythraceae > Sonneratia > Sonneratia caseolaris. The sequence continues at coordinate 4,497,571 of CXYZ01003352.1, read as the reverse complement.
AAAAATGGGCTTATTAGGCTATAACATTAAAGAGAACTGAAAGTGCAGCCAACTTTGAAACACACATTAGGGGACTAGAGCAAGTGAACCTTACTCCTTCGATGATGACTCACTGGAGATAACTTCAGGCTCTTCTTTCTTTGGGCCCAAGGTAACAGCCTCCAGGGTCTTGTAAAACTCCTCAGGGAGAGGACCTGGTCGATGTTGAGGGACATGCTTGGGAATAGGAGCGTCATTCTCAATAACCTCACACTCGTAATCGTCAGGAACACCCCAGGGATCCCACTCTGCAGTCCAACAAGTTGAAATTTAAAAATGTCACAAGGAATAAAGTCGGATCTCCACAAAATCTAGTTAGGCTCACTTATCAGTTTGAAATTGTTCGCCATAGAGAGTGGAAGAAAAATAATTCCATTACAACTCAACTCAGAGGGTACAGTTCTTCCTCAATAGGAGAGAGAAATACAAGTCTAGTTGAGCCTTCATACTTTCACTATGCCCTTCGTCCACATTTTCATATCTGAGTGATCAAAAGGAATTTCATCACTGATGGGGAACAAGAGGGTACCACCCAACAACACAAAAAGATAAATGCACTAGAGAAGATCTACAATATCCACAAAAATGTCCAATTCACAATCTCCTTGTCCCATTTAGCAATCCAAATGACCCGGCCAACTTCACTACTTGAACTCATCAACAAGGATAACTCCACAGTATATGAAAGTGAGAACTGCAGCACAGATGATGAGAGACCATTTCAATTTCGTGAACTTTTCCGCAAAACAGACAAGGGATTTGTGAAGCTTCTAACAAATGCTAGATATTACTGTGACTAAAAGAGTCAAGTGTCACCAGTTTCGGCCCCATGGAGCCAGGGAAATGTTGGCAAATCCTTCACCTTAAAGTGATCTGGTTGCTCATAAATCAGATCACGTTCAAAAATCACCAACCAGACAACAAAGACACCACATTAAGCTTTGTGGCATCATCTCAATCAGTGATAAACCACTTTTCTGACCAAACTATGCCACAAAGTCCTGATGAATTACAAACAATTATAAGATCAAGACAACTCTCTCTTTGCAAATATTCAACATGCAAACAACATAACCAAACCAATTCCCCTTCACCAGAGAAAAGCTTTTGTTCCCTTCCTACATGAAATTATCATTTCTGTGGATGTATTTATTTTCTGTTGATAATAAGTTAACCTTGCCATTGACGAGCAAATGCAATGGCAGCTCTATTAAAGATCAGACAAATCTAAGCTCTACAGAAAGACGAACACACACACACAAAAGAAAAAAAAAAAGTTTTGTTCCCTTCCTACATGCAATTTTCATATCTATGGATATACAAATTTGCTGTTGATGATAAGTAAAGTTTGCTACTGCTATTGCAGAGGGTACTTCTGGGGGTAACTCCGGCTGGACATCTATCCTATAGAGAACCGGTATAGTTCGTAACAAAGAACTATCGAGGCGCTGCGTTAGTCAGCGAACGGTGGAGCAATCAATTTCGACAAGCAAATGTGTTGGCAGCGCCATTGAAAATCGGCCAACTCTCATTGGGGTTTTCACGAAACAAATCCGCGTGGCAACAGAAAATTAAGGCATCAATTAGAAATGCGCACGAACCGATCATTTTCCCGATGAGAGTGAGCTCATCGCGCGCCTCCTCGATAAGCTCCTCGACCTGGCCACATCCGAGACGCTTCTCGATCATCTCCCAATCCTCCTCCTCCTGGCACACCTTCAAACGGTGCGTCGTGAAGCTCTCCACCGCCTTGCGGTAGCCCTCATCCTCGGGGACCGCCTGGATCTCCTTCAAGGTCTTGGAGTAGAGGTCGATGAGGACCACCCTCGCGTTCGGCACCACCTCCAGTCCCACGATCCCCGTCGTCTGCTTCACCTTGGCCAGCAGCGGCCGCCCGATCACGCGGAGGAACATCTTTCCAGTGCCCGTGCCCCCGATCAACTTCCCTGCCCTAGCTGTAGCTCCTCACTTGCTGAAGTCTTTTCCCTGGGAGGACTCCGGACCTATGGTGACAGGGGATTTGCCCCAACGGTGCGTTTAGTTCGGCCTAGTCTTTCGGCATGCCACGTCAGATTTCCAGTGGGGTGCTACCGCGCTAGTGAAAACTGGGGAATTTGGTCCCAATTTTCCCTGTGGTTTGTACGCAGTCTCGAAATGATCCCCGTGATTTCTAGCCGCGTCTTGATCCAATCCAGCCACCCAAACTTCATATATGGGCCTAGTTTGAGCCCATTAACCCAACCCAAATGCAAATCCCAACTTACGGCCCATTAGCAACTCCTTAAGTGTGATTGGGGCCCACGAGATTATGGGCCAGAAATTCATTATACTATGGCTGATTAGATAGATCATCCTCGAACATGTGAATACGTCAACTCCTCCCTCTTGATGGAGCCAGCTCGTTTCCACCTAGGTCGGTCAGTCTCTCGATCTGAACTTCTCGACAAAACACTCCACTGATGCCCTCTCGAGTTCCGTCTCTCTAGGACTTCACCTTCCCGTTCCACCGGCGCGTTCCAACCCAACCTCCCCGTCACGAACGCAGACGAAACGAACATAACTTATTCCACATAGGCCCCTCCTCTATTAAAGAAAATAATTTTTCTGTATAGGTCAGAAAGTGTAATATATTCAAAAAATAGGCACGTACCTCGTGGAAGGGAGATTTTCACATGATACACTTGATTCCCTTGCGGAATGAATCATGAATGATGATGAGTAGGCAAGATTGAGTCCTATTATTAAAGAGAAATGTTTCACTAAAAAAAAAACTTAATATTCAATGTCTATTCCTGATTTCAGTAACATGGGAATTCTCCTAAGAAATAAGACTCGACGGCAGGCGTTAGCTTAGGCTCGGAATCGGGAGACCATCGGTTTAATAGTTGTCAATTGATGGCAAAATTCACGAAACATAAAATATAAGTGTAATTCCGTACATCCAATTCTCCCTCGGTCATTTTTTTTCTCCTCCTTTTTCAGATGACGAAGTCAAAGTCAAAACGGAGGCTACGCTAGCCTAGTCAGTAGGATAAGATTGGTGGGATATAGACGCATGATCTTTTTGTTTTTCTTGGCGATAGGATAGATGTAGGATAAATTATTCGACTTTCGTGTCCAGGATCATACGGAAGGCTTCAGGACCGTTGATCTGCACCTATATGTACGATCAACCCCTTCCGAACCCTTTGTTCGAACGGGAGATTAGGATTGAATCTGTCAAAAACTGCCCGACCTCACATGTCCAAAATTTTTGAAAAAAATTTGAAAATTTATTAATTATGTATAAGTAATTGTATTTTTTTATAATCATTTAAATATTTTTAACTAATATAAATTTTAATTATACTATATAAAAATTTATTTTAAAGTATAGAATTATTTAAATTTACAGTTGGAAGCTATACTTTTGCTTTTGATTCTAGATAGTACGAAATATAAAATATTTATGCCAGAACATGTGAGATGGCGAACCGCGCTGATATAGCCCCAGATTGACCGGTCTGATTGTGATAGTTTTTCCATAATAGATGGATCAACCGTGGGCTACGTTTTGATGTCCACTCCCACGCTACTCGTAAATTCCATGGCTCGTGAGTGAGTGACTGACTCGTGTTAGGACTCTACCTGACCGTCCACCGATGGATCAAAGCTCCTGCAGTCACTAACTCTCTTTATAATAAGACTTAATCTCAATATCCTATTTGTATAAGAGAACCGGAAACTGTCTCCATCAAATGTAAGTAGACACTCCGTACTATCTCTCAGTTGTTTTTCTTTTGGTCTCTCATTCCCTCCCACCATAGTTTTTAAAATCAGACCGGGTCAGCCGGTTCGATCGAGAACCGGCCACTCACCTGGTCCGATTCTCACAAAAAATCCAATTATTATTTAAATGAGGTCAAATTCAATTGAACCAGCCAGTTCTCACTTGAACCAATAAATTCAATTGAACCGATAAGTAAACCGGTCAATTTAAAAATAAAAATAAAAACATATTATAATATACTTATTTTATTTTACTAGACTTATATTTATATTTTATGTTGAATTTAGGACTAACATTATAACTTTATTAATGATTTTGATTATAAATCATAATTAAATTATAATATTATATCAATTTATTGAAATATTATATTATTAATATTATTTATTAAACATGGAGTTCAACCCATTGAATCCCTGATTTGACCCAGAAACGCATAAATTCATACCTTAACCAGTTTCCGACATGGTCCGATTTTAAAAACTATGCTCCCCAGTCCCATACCCCCGCCCCACATCAACGAATGCTACTTCGCTCGTCTACATGGTCCGCGCCCACACCATTGTGCCGTGCACGCGCGCGCACACGATTTCGAACTTCTCCCTGGTATATAGATTAACTAATATTTCTTGAAAGCACCATTGATGCCGCCCATCAATTTACAATTCATGTAGAGCGGTTGCACCTATAGTTTATTATGGGGGGATGATGCATTAATATATAGCCGAAAACTTTTTTAAAAATATGTAAATTAAATCAGTACTTATCTATAATTGGTAATATTAAATCAGGAATAATTAAAATATGTAAATTTAATTTTTGTTGCATGAATTTTCAACCCATTAACAATACAATATTTAATTTTATGGCCAAGGGCAAGCTGGTTATTCATTTTATAATTATTGTTTCAGGCCGTAGATTAATCAATTTGGTCAGCTTAATTATTCACTGGGGGTTGTTCCGTGTTTAATGAGGGATTAGGAACAGCTCACGCCCGTCTCCGCCGGTATCTGTTGGATCAATCTGGTTCGATCCTCGATCGTACGGTTTGAAACCGATGGAATGAAAAATGAAAATCTGACGGTCACGATTGAATCAAAACTGGCCGTGGTCAATTTTTAATATAATATTTAGTGGATAAGATGTCGCGATCGTCATAAGATGTTGAAATCGGGGCATCCTCCCGATGTTCTCAGTCGGAGAGGATCTTTTTGTAACCACTGCCGTTTTACATTCCCTCGATGTTATAATAGAGGGAAAATGAGAGGGGTAAGAACGGTAATTAACCCATTAAAAAGTGAAAATTTCAAAAGTAGTCATATCTTCTAGAAGAATTACCTTTGCCATCATCATGGAGGGATTAAATATTCATTATATATTACACACCGACGAATTTATTATTATGTAATAACCAATAAAATGATGATACATACACTATCATGTAGTTGTTTTTTTCTCTAGATTTTTTTAAATTAAAAATATAATACACGTCATTATTTTACCGATCCATATATAAAGTCCGTTGTACAATGCATAATTAGTCTAAACTCACGTTAAGGACTCTCTATGTTTTTTCTTTTATCTCAAAACCAACAAATTTCAAATTAAAAGAAAAGAAAAAGGGTTTCAATTAAGATAAGACGAGCTATTCCTCTTAATGAAAAATATTGATTCTCGATTAAATCATTCACTCTTTCATTTGACAATAGAAAATTATTTTTCCAAAAAGCAGCAGAGATATTCATAGATGAGCTGAAAATTATTACCGTTTTTTTCATCATGAGAATATTTTTGATGAATTTCATCATGAGATTCCCGAGGAAAAAGAAGCTCCTCCATATTAGATGATGATGCAAGTGTCTAGGATGCTCACTTTCATATCAAACACCTATCATCATTATTATATCAGTAGTTACAATTGGCCTCTTTTTCTTTATATTTATTTATTTATTACTCTTATTTATATTCATATCTCGAGAGAGAGAGAGAGAGAGGACAAAAGGGGAAATAAACTGAATAAATGTGAATTGGAAAATTGGGGGTAGCAAATAAAATAAGTTTGACCGGTTAAAGGATCAAATTAAAGTATAAAAAAATGTTTGACCCGATAAATAAAATGATAAATTTGTCGGGGGCTGAAGTGTGAAGAGACAAAAAGGATCTTTAGGGGCGTTAGTCCTCGTGATAAAGGCGACTGAACCGGAGCCCGTCACGGTCTCCAGCCTCTTCCTGAGGGAACCGACAGCTGTCGCACACAGCCACTTGCAGCATTTCCCCCATTTTCCTATTCAGACCCATTTTCTATTAGAGTTTAATTTTTTAAGGAAATTGGAGTTTTATTTATGACCCAAATTCATCCTCATCAACGCGACCGTCCACACCGTGCCTAAAATTTGTGTAGTAGTGTTATTTCATCAATCAGCTCATGAAATACCCAGATAAAGGTATCTACAAAAATTCAGTAATATTTTAGAGATATCAAAGAAAATATTACCCTTCAATAATTTGATCATAATTGAACATGAATTATGATTATATTAAATTTTGGAGACACATGGAGGAGGAAAGAGCTCATATTCAAAGATGGGGAACTCTGTAGGAGCTCAGATCATCACTGTACTTCCATCTGCATAAAAAGCCACTCTCTGTGCTCGATATGTACATACAAAAACTCTAAGAAGAGAGGAANGGGGGGGGGGGGGGGAATTAAAGAAAATAACTATGGCCTATAGGTGAGTGGAAGGAGGGTAGAGATTCCTTCAATCCCTTTCGATACCCAGTTGCTGCCCAAAGATTTTTTTTTTTTTTAAATTGACCTAGGTAACCATGTAATTGGCCTCATCTTGCCGGCAGATGGAAGATGGCGGCCCAACCGTGGGGGCCGGTCGATGATCACGTTAATTAATTCATCGGGCCGGGTAAAAAATTGTCACTGGGACCTGAGCTCTGCCCGAAACAATAGCTAGAGTTTGGCATGTTGTTGTTGAGTTCATGAAACCCCACGAAGATGTCCTCACTGATGTTGTTGGCAATGTTTGGGATGAGCAGGTCCTCATCGTCAAGATCAGCCTCGTAGTCGCTGATCGCAGTATCGTCCCCGATCTCCTTATCCTCTGTGCTCTCTGACCTCGTCACGCCGTCAATCATCGCGTTCCCTGGCCTGACGATTCCATCTTCGTCAATTATTGGGGCTGTGAGAGGCGTTGTCGGGGAGAGGCTCACCGGCTTGTTATCGGGTTCTTCTGGGTGGGACGAGGTTTGAGGTTTCTGAAGGGCTCCGGTGAACTTGTTCCGGGTGCTGCCGGCGAGGGAGTTCCGGTGGGTCGGGCGCGGGTGCGTGTGCTCTCCCGTGTACGTCACGATGAACATGTTTGGGTCTGCGTTGCTTCGCTCTACCTGCTTCCTCGCCGAGCATCCTTTCAAGCTGCTGCACCGGTAGTAGTTCCTGCAATATAACATTTCAACCAGATCGTCATCATTAGATATACCGACAGCGAAGAATCAAGATCAGAACGGAGACAATTAGCTAAGAGACAACACATCATATGATTCCAGATAGAAAGTCAGAGGACTTTATGGAACAGTACATGAAAATCCTACGGCGACAGTGGTGAAACTTACCTCGGATAGGGAGATCCCTTGATCGGCTTCTGCCCGTACTTCCGCCAGGCCCAGAGATCGGATGATAATTGCTCGGCCGTCACATGGCAGACGTTCTTCTTCTGCTGGCTCTTCCTGAAAAAAACCATCAGAAGCTTACCAGACCATGGAGGTGCTATTTGTTGTTAATTACTACCATCCCGGTTCAGTCCCGAAGTTATGCGAAATTATATGTCGACCGTGTTACCTCTTCTTCGTTCGCGGTGTCTGCGACGGCTGTTCTGAAGGCGCCGCCTGGTACTGGTGGCCCATTTGCAGCGCTTGTTGCTGTCGCCCATGGTGTAGCAGCGGTTGTTCTTGTTTTATAGAGGGGTTGTAAGGAGGAGCCGGAGCAAGACGGCGAGGAAAGGAGGCGGGATAGGCCCGGACTTCTCCGGAGAAGGGAGGATTCTGGTTGTCCGGACGGGGAAGGAATGGGCGGTAGAGCTGCTGAAGCTCCTCAAAGCCGCTGCTTCGGGGCTGGACGAGGTTGGGGAATCCGAAGGGGAAGCTCTGGCCATCGATGCCCTCCTCCGCATGGAAAGTCAACGCCTGTAGGCAGTCCGAAGCGTTCGGGCCGTCGATCAAGGTGGTTGCAGCTACCGGTACAGCGAGGGGGGAGGAGGAGGAGGAGGAGGCGACAGCACAGCTCCTCACTACGGCGCTCAGATCCCAGTCCCTATCTGCCATATAAGAAGCTCTCTCAGCAGGGAGGATCCGCTCTGCTTCTCAGCCAAATTCCCCTCGCCCTAACTTTCTCTCTCCGGCTCTGGAAATCGGGTTGTGACGAAGGAGAGGAAGGTCGAGAGAGAAGGAAGAAGATAGGCGCTGACTTTTTTGGGTGGGAGAAAAGCAAACATATAGAGAGAGAGAGAGAGAGAGGAGGGAGCAAATGTCAAGTGACGGGAGACGGTGGAGCACTGACCCAGTAAAATCTTAATTATAATGGAGAGACAGTGCAGTAGGGAGGAAAGAAAAAAGAAGATTGATTTTTAATTTTTTTAAATAAATTTAATTTTGAATATGTAAGAAAAATTATGATTAAAAAGGTTATACTCTTTTGATAATAATAATATATTTTAATTTAAATTAATTCTGATCAATTAATTTTATAATAATAATAGTAATCCTATTTTCTTCTTCCCACCCGTGTTTCTCTGTACTAATACATGTGTTTGCGTCTGTCTCTTTCT
>CXYZ01003352.1:4468924-4488654 GCA_900006705.1 Sonneratia caseolaris | reverse complement strand
GGGGGGTGGTGTGGGGTGGTAGCGAGGGGATTGTGGTGGGGGGCCGGAGAGAGAGCGTGGGTGGGCCCACCGGGCCGTAGAGAGAGAGAGAGTGGAACGTGAAGGTGGGCCCTACGCGGTACCTCGGAAGATGCCTTCCCCCTACAGCGGAATTCTGTTCTCTCTTCCGTGTGCTGTCTTCATCCACAGAACCGAACCGTACTCTATGCTGTTATTGGGAGAGACTCTGTCCAAGAATGATTTCAATCTTCATTGTTTAAAATTTTATATATCTTTAAATTTTCACAAATTTTGACAACTTTTTTTATAATAATGATTGATTCATACTCTTTTAAAGTCATAAACCACCTTTTGCGGTAAAAATTCTGCTGCCAAAGAACAAATTTTCACGTACCATCCAATGTGTGTGTTCTTCATATTTGACCCAAAACCGATTGATCTAGCCATTTGGGCAGATTGGAGAGAGTGCTCAGACTAGCCTTGGAGGACTGAACGCGGCGCTGTACGTGGCAAAATGCGGGGATGACTTGTGCATGCACTCTCCCTCCAATTCACTGCTGTGTCACTAACTCACCGGGTACCTCTTGTGTCCATTAAAAGAGAGAATTCTGAATCCACCATTATCGTTGAGCAGAAGATTTGGAGCGACTCATTTGGAGAACTATGCAATTCTCATCATCACTCATGTGGCCCAAAAGTGCCATGGAAGCGGGAGCATTAAATTAATGGATTTTTTTTTTCTTTCTAAAGAGGTAATATAATTTATTGATAAAAGAGTTATATAGAATCGAAATAATTTTAAAAGATAAAACTCTCAAACTCTTAAATTTAATATCTGTATGCGAATGGTGTGAGTGTCCCTATTAAGTTCCTTGGGGATCTAGTCGACTTCAGCAAACAAAAAAGCAACATTGCCGATCAATGTACCATCAATAACGAGAGAGGCTTCCTAGGGTGGGTCTGTAAGACCATTTATAGCGTCATATAAGACTTGTCAATCCGAGAGTAGCATGACTCTGCCCCATCCCTGTTCCTTAGCGATCTCCACTGCTAGTAACATTGCCGGAGCTTGTGCCTGTAGGATGGACGCAGCCCATTCCTTCCTGCGTCCGACCAATTGCGGAGCGGCAGCCATTCTTACTGTCCCACCACTGCAGCCCCTGCCATGTCTAAAACAAGTGCCAGCAGTAATGATCTCCCAATTATGGTCAATATGGAACTGTATGCGAATGTGTCATGGGAGATCTCTTATAGACTGCAGAAGGAAAACAATGCGAGACGCTTGGCATGATGTATTCATCAATCAATAAAAGGCAACTTTAATATCCTGGGATATTTCAGCCACCATCCAGCCGCTTATAAGCATATTCAACACCGCAACACGGGTCCCTATGCCTTTCTCACGGCAGTAAACCGTGTCTTAATGCTACAGTTTTGTGTTCTACCAACTCGTCCTCCATGTGAACTGCTCCCAGATGGCACTGCACACGTTTTCCTGCCGGACATTAAAGAGAAAAATATCAAATACTGTTTTTTTTTTCAATTGTAAAATATGTTTTATGAATATATAAAAGAGACATGCAAAATGGGAAAATATAAAATATAAAACGTTTTACCGACAAAGAAGAACCGACTGCAAAAGTAGATCTTAGTTCAGACTGCCTTTCTTTCTTCGCGGCAGGTACCGACGCCTTCCTCGGTAGGAAACGGCTACTTCAACGGTCGCCGGTGCACTTTGACCGTGCGATGACAAGCACGCTGTAAAGACTGTCGCACCGAGCGCGGTTCATCCCTCGCGGGGGGTCATTATCCAGTACGTGCGGGACCAGGAACCGATCCATGCGCCTCCTAGTCGCGCGTACAGCTACGCGCCGCTTGGGCCGATGGAATCATGCGCGGGAAGAGCACGTGCTACACCGCCTGGGCCACGTGACCCTAATCCCCGTATGTTTGGTCCGACGTTCCCCTCTGTTTCCTTCTCTCCTCGGCAGACCTCTTACGGAAAAATGACCAAGACCTGGATTATTATGTCACATTTTGCCATGCCTCTCATTTATGGATGTGTCATAAATGTATCCTCGATGGATGTAACATTGCAATGGTTTCGATTTACGGATAAGATTAATACATTTATGAGTGGAAAAAATTATGCATAAATAATTAAATGTCTTGAATTTTAATGTGTATAGAATTATATTCATACTACATAGGAAAAAAAAAAAAAAAGCCTTCCATCCTTACCTTTTCCGAGGGATAGAACCATATAAAACTGAGATTTGCACAAGCTTATCGAGATTCAAACCTCCTTCTTTTGTAACTTTTAAATAAATCTCGATTTCTAATTTATGAATAATTTTAACTCAATTTAGAATCGTCCATCATTGCACTCAGATAAACCAGTAACAATTGCTTGTCAATTTAGGAGTTTTCAGCGTTGGTGAAGGAAATCAATTCAGAGCCCTAAGCTAGTCTTGATTAACTGAATTTGACAGATGAATTTGACGGTCATTTTCATGGGATCTCACACAACTTGCACACTTGATTGTCTGGTGGGCAAAGGCAACTCTCGGGGAGGAGAGTGAAATGCGGGCGAGATTGACATTAGAAAATAATGCAAATAATTATGATTAATTGATATATATTTTTTAATTATAAACTTATCCGATATTATATTAAATTGAGATGGGGATTATTTGGCTCAATAGCACTCATACGTTCGAAGAACAACGGACACATTTCCTTAATTCGATGGTTCCAGGAATTTAAGTACTATCTGTTTATTATTTATCTAATTTTCTCTTTGCACCCAAAAAAGAAAGAAAAAAAAAGAGGAAATAAAATGAAAAAGGGTCTGCAATCTTCTTGCAGCACTTCGTCTCCCCTTCGATTTGGTCGCCTCCATTCATGTCCACTGTCCAGTCACCCTCCTCAACCCCTTTCACTATCGTGGCTTCCTTAATTAGATAGGGACGTGTTAGGGGCTGTCATCAATAGGGTCGGACAATAATCATATACTTTACTCAATTTTTTGATATTGAGTTATCAGATGGGATAATGAGAATTACTTATGAATGCTTCCTTATGTACGTTACTTTGGGTCCGAGGAAGTTGTTGAAGGAGGAGACTGGAGATCAACCCGAGATCCCACTTTCAGTGCCACCACCGCCGGCCAAACACGTATGGAGTATCATGCTCGGCCTGTCAGTCAGGCTTGCAGTCGAAACCAGACACGAGTGAGAGAACTAAGCTAAGGTCGACGTCTTCCCGCCGAACTTCTTACTCTCCAGTGATTTAGCCTGGACCCTACCGCAAAGAAGCTTCCCAAAAGCTAATGTTTGGTAAAAATGCTCCTAGGATTCCACCTTGTTATTGCCACGTTCTGTTCAACGAAGTTGGAATTGTTAGCAATTATGGGCCACTTCAAAAAAATTTCTCCTTTTTATTTTTTTGTTTTCCCCACTTTTGTGCCCACGTTCATTGAAGGCTGTGTTTTCTTTTGGGCCTCTGATGGTGCCTCATCCATCAAATCCGTATCACTGCTGATTCATTGCCCAAAATGGGAACCCCAAATTTGACTATCCATCCGCATCTAGAAATCCAACCAAAAAAAAAAAAATCATGGTTAATTTGAGTCTCACTCGGACCATTCATTCTAATTATAAAATTTTTTAATTTATAATGTTGGAATAATTCAAAACTTTATTTCAAGAAAAAAGGGCATTACGCCAGCTGATTCCATCGGGATGGCGAAGACAGGGGCAGCTGAGCCTGAGGTCTTATCATCTCGTACCTTTCAAAGTCAAGCCCCAACAAATCAATCACCGTAATACAATACACACACCAAGGCGGAGAGGCTTATTCGCTCTGCTCAATTTATGTGATGCCACGTGACAGATCCATATTGTCCGGAGCACATCTACCCAGTGTGACCGACCGTATGACCAAGATTATGACACTTGTAGACATCTGATATCCAACCAAGATTATCATAATCTTGTGGACATGTACAGTGTTTTATTTTAATTTTCTTTTCCATTTTTTCTATTTCGTTTAGAGTCGATAAGTCACTTTTATGGGAAGAAAAGGTGAATCAATCCCACTCAGTGTTACTCTACTCATCTAGTGCGGCATCTTTATTCACAAATCACCATGAAAGGCAGCTGTATATCGGGCCACGCGAGTCTTTGGGCTCATGGGAGAATGGGCCTCGTATAAATGTTACTTATTTATTTATTGTAATGACAAGGTGTGATAAGATGGATGGAGTTTAAAGCTGAATATCTCGCAATATAAATGAAAAAAATAAATAAAATTTTAAAATAAAAATATCGTCGTCTTCTTCTTCCTACTCTGCGCCATCTCCCTACAACACGGCTGCACCTTCACAGACAGAAGGGTTTCTGCTCAGCCTTCCTGAGGTGAGCTTCAAGGAGTTACCCGGATCCGCGGGTGGTGCTTCGTCACCTGTACGCGTTCGCCGCAGACAGAGCTCAGAGTAATTTCTCCCCATTCACTGTATTTCACCAGTGTTGCAGCTCTGATTTTTTGTTTTGTTTTGTTTTGCCCCGCTGATTCACAATGGATCCTGATTTTTGCGGCTCGGATCCGAGTTGATGGCGATGCGGCTATTGATTACGTATGCGTATCGTTTCGGAATTCGCGATGAATTGTCGATCTGTGGCTCGTTTATGGAGAGAGAGAAGGAGTTATTAAGATGACCGGTTACGGTCTATGCATTACACTTTGAAGAAGTGCTAGACTTGATCGCATCTGATCAGATTGATGGATATTTTTCGATTCTGCCTATGCCTTTGTTTGGAATTTAGCTCCTACTCAGACTGATGTGGTTGATTTTTACATGATGTATTTTCGTTGATGCTGTCAGCAAGTACTAATCTAGGTTGATCTTTGATTTGTAGGTTGCCCACATATTCTAGTTAAAAGATTGCAATGGCTGCTTCGGAGGAGAATAGCGCATTGTTCCCGATCTTCATACTGACAATAATGGCGCTGCCATTAGTGCCTTATACAATAATGAAACTGTGCCGTGCGGCTTCGAAGAAATCGAAGACTATACACTGCCAGTGCTCAGAGTGCTTGCGCTCAGGGAAGTATCGTAAGTCTATATTCAAAAGGGTGAGTTGCCAGGTTGACCTTATGAAAAGATTGGCTGCAGCAGAATATACATTGCTTATTTCCTGATGCTACTTGTTTGGCTTAATTTTGCAGATCTCGAACTTCTCAACCTGTAGCAACCTGACTATAGTACTTCTCTGGGTTGTTATGATATTCCTCATCTATTACATCAAAAATATGAGCAGTGAGGTGAAAATGATCTTGATTATTGCTAATTGTTGAGAGACACATCAATATGTTCTATTCTAATTCTTAAGCATGTTGTATATTTTTCTTCTGTGCATCACTTAGATTCAAGTTTTCGAACCATATAGCATTCTTGGTTTAGAGCCAGGGGCTTCTGAATCAGAAATAAAGAAGGCATACAGGAGACTCTCCATTCAATACCATCCTGATAAGAATCCTGATCCAGGTTGAGGATGTCCACATTGTACTTAATGATTCTGATAGCTAAATAATTCACATGTTCTAAGAGTATCCTCTTCACTTTTTTTTTTTGTTCTCAGAGGCACATAAGTATTTTGTGGAATCCATTTCAAAGGCCTATCAGGCTCTCACGGACCCTGTATCCCGTGAGAATTTTGAAAAATATGGCCACCCAGATGGGAAGCAGGTATATGTAGATTTTCAACTGGAAAATATGAGCAGTTTACTTCTGACCTTCTCGTGGAGATGGATTTCTTTGCTCATGGGGCTGTACTTTTGCAGGGATTTCAAATGGGGATAGCCCTTCCTCAATTCCTCTTAGACATAGACGGGGCTTCTGGAGGGATTTTGCTGCTGTGGATTGTGGGGGTCTGTATTCTTTTGCCTTTGGTGATTGCAGTGATATATCTCTCAAGATCATCGAAGTATACGGGAAATTATGTCATGCATCATACACTTTACGCTTATTACCATCTCATGAAGCCTTCTTTGGCCCCAAGGTATAGATTCTAGTCCCTTGGGTCTCCGTAAGGCTAAATTTGTACACAGATTATGATTCTAGGATGTCATACTCCTTTCTTTGTGTAAGTTGAACATGTAAAATGAAATACTTATTCCCAACAAATGGCTTCTTGCTTGTGCAGCAAAGTCATGGAAGTGTTTATCAAGGCTGCTGAATATGGAGAAATTCCAGTTCGTAGGACAGATACAGAACCCTTGCAGAAATTGTTTCTATTAGTGAGGAGTGAGCTGAATCTGGACCTAAAAAACATCAAGCAAGAGCAAGCTAAGTTTTGGAAGCAGCATCCAGCAATGGTCAAGGTAGTTTTTCCTGAAAAATTGCCCTAGATGACTCTCTTCCACTTCTCTACACTGAAGAACACCCAAATATTCACTGGTTGCCTTCTTTTCAGACAGAGTTGTTGATTCAGGCCCAGTTAACTCGGGAATCAGCAGCCCTATCTCCAGGTTTGCTTGGTGATTATAGACGTGTGCTGGAACTTGCTCCTCGACTTCTCGAGGAATTGATGAAGGTGCCTTTTCAAATCTTTCACCTTATAATCTTCAAATAAACAACCAAATCTGTTAGTTGCTTTTAGCTTTGTAGATGATCTGTATCTGATCATTTTATCCTTTAATTGACAATCATCTGTTTTCTTCCAACCTCACATATGCGTATACAACATAATTGATGGTTGAACACAATATTATTGTTTCACTAGAATATGAGCCAGATAAGAATCACTTTTGTAAAGGAAATTCAATGATTACCGTCTTTGTGATTTTTAGGAAGTTTTGCCTTCTCATTTTGAATACTCAATAGATAAATACGAATAGTATTTCCTGATGATAATTGAATTAGGTTATGCTTTATCACATTTTCTCTTGTATTCCGTCTCTGTATAATTTGTTAAATCCTGTGTACACAGATGGCACTTGTTCCACGAAATGCACAGGGGCATGGTTGGCTGAGGCCCGCTATTGGGGTGGCTGAGCTTTCACAATGCATCATTCAGGTGCTTGTATTCATAGATGCATATCCGTTTGTTGTAGTTATAGCTTGGAAGTTCTAGGAGGAATATTTATTTAACCCTTTAGTGTACCACTCTTAGTAACTTTCTAATTTGTGGTTGCTCGTAATTGGGCTTTGTTTTTTTTTTTTTTTTTTTGGTGAATTTGGTGTAGGCGGTTCCTCTCAGTGCAAGGAAGACAACTGGGGGATCAACAGAAGGCATTGCCCCTTTCCTCCAGTTACCTCACTTTAGTGAGGCTGTTGTCAAAAAAATAGCTCGCAAAGTAAGTATTTGATGGTATAATTCTTCTTGCCAGCATTAGTGATATTACAGTGGTATTACGATTGAATGAGTAAAAGCTGAAAAGATGGCGTTTGGCAAAATTCTGTCCAGCAACTGGGTATATCTAATGTCGCTCCTGAAGCTGTCCAAATCAGAGATGTTGTTTTGATTCATAAAGCTCTTGATGTAAATGGCTTTTTGAGTGTAATTATTTACATGGATTTCTTGTCAAATGCCATTGTGGATACTAGGAACTAGATTTCTCTTTTCTTATTTTTTGTTTTGTTTCAATATAGAGATAGACATTACTAGCTCTTGATCTTTGTACATTTCACTATAAATTTTTTTACTTTGAATGGTTAAAGCCAGCTATTCACCATCTTCATTAAGTTTCACTCCTTTGGTGCATCACATTACTCATACTGGCTGCTAAACCTGGCTTTGCAGAAAGTGAGGACATTTCAGGAGCTTCAGGACATGACTGCCGATGACCGAGCAGAATTGCTCACTCAGGTAGCAGGATTCTCCTTAGCAGAAGTACAAGATGTAGAGAGGGTGCTCGAAATGATGCCTTCCCTGACTGTTGAAGTCACTTGCGAGACTGGAGGGGAGGAAGGAATTCAAGAGGGTGATTTGGTTACTGTACACGCTTGGGTTACTCTGGAGAGGGCTAATGGGCTTGTGGGTGCCCTCCCTCATGCTCCACACTACCCATTCCATAAGGAAGAAAACTTCTGGTTCCTTCTCGCTGACCCCACCTCAAATAATGTCTGGTTCTCCCAGAAGGTAAGTTTCATGGATGAGGCTGCTGCTATA
This sequence comes from Sonneratia caseolaris, assembly GCA_900006705.1. NCBI lineage: Eukaryota > Viridiplantae > Streptophyta > Magnoliopsida > Myrtales > Lythraceae > Sonneratia > Sonneratia caseolaris. The sequence goes on along the minus strand of CXYZ01003352.1, from coordinate 4,480,480 downwards.
ACTGCAGCATCTAAGGCGATTGAGGATAACATGGAGGGATCAGGGGCAGATGCAAAGGAAACAAGTCGGGCAGTTAGAGAAGCGGTTGAGAAAGTCCGTGCAGGCTCAAGGCTGGTCATGGGAAAGTTCCTTGCCCCACCAGAAGGGAACTACAGCTTGGTCTGTCACTGCATGTGTGATTCCTGGATTGGTTGTGATAAGAAAGTTAACTTCAAGGTAAAGATTCTGAAACGGACCCGTGCGGGAACACGTGGCTCTGCAGCAGAAGAGGCAATCGTGGAGGATGGTGTAGAAGAGGACGAGGAGATTGAGGAGGAGGAAGAGGATTATGAGAGCGAGTACAGTGAAGATGAGGCCGATGAACAGGATAAGAAAAAGTCCATTGCCAATGGTAAAGTTCAGAAGGGCTCTAGTTCAGAAGGCTCTGGATCAGATGAGGAGTGACAGTATTAAGCAAGGCAAAGTTAAGTTCCCTTTTTCGGTCACAAATAGAAATGATAGAATTACTCTTTGTATTACTTCTTGTTAGGACTAATCGTGTACTTTGCTCTAATTTCTTGGAGATATTGGGATTCCCCTTTTCTTTCAACTCCCGCGCGGTATGGAAACCAATGCCCCACTCTGCAGAGTACTTTCTTACACATTTACATCCTTAGAAGTAGTCGAATTGACAGCTAATAATGGGGGTACCGGCTCACTGAGCTAAGGCCTGTGCAGCTGAGCTAACACAGGTTGCTTTGCAGGTCGGCCAGTATGCATCTCTAGCCATACAACAGGGGAATATGCAGCCTCTTACTTATCGATCAAAGACCATATTAGCATTGACATACCTGCATATCTTGTGCGCATGTGTTAATCATGAATATGAAGAACCGATCACTAAGTTTTCTGCTAGACGACGACTTCATTCGAGATTGAACTAGAATCGTCAAGTCCACCTTCTTGATCCAAGCTCATCTCCAAATCATCTTCAGTTATCCTTCCCTCTCCACTTTCTTGCTTATTTGTGGTTGCTCTGGATCCTTGTCTGTTCCAAGGCCATTCCCGATAAATGCTACATTCGTGCAGTTAGACCCGTAGAGCTGGTCCGCTCGTATCCTCACTCGCTTCCCTTTAATGCGTCGATACTCCCATTTGGGTGGTGGGTATTTCTTCACTAATTTGTCATACTTATCAAGCATACCAAGCTGTTGGAACACATTTCCCATCATCGTAACGGTAGAAACAGTAGGTCGAACGCCAAGCTCCTCCATGTCAGCAAATATCTGGCATAGAAAAGTGGAAGTGCTTGCCTTCTGATATTTGTGATGAGAAGTGCCTAAACAGGCACAAAACCGAGAAAGATTTCAGCATAGTACCTCAAACATCTTCTCATGCATTCCTCTCTTGTAATAGATAGAGATCATTTTATCAAAGAAAACGCGAGGTGTGGCTTCAAGGTTGTCAGAGAATATCTTATTCCAGAGCTCCTCTGCCTCATCAAGCCTCCCATCTTCTGCTAATGCATTCAGCAGAGTGAAATAGCTTCCCATCGTTCTTCCTTGACCTTTGCTCAGCATCCATTTGGTGACCTAATATCAAAACTGAACTGATTCATTCTTCTCAATAAGTGTACGAAGAACAAGAGAAAGGGGGATCATACCTGTATTATTCGTTTCCATTCCTTTTGATTTTCTAGAGTCTTCAATGCTTTCTTCACCGTGATCAGGGGGAACTCCAACTCCCAGGCAATCAAGGAATCAAGAGCCCCGTAAATTTCCTCTTTCACATTTGACAACCCCTTAACCTACCAAAAAGTTCCACAGAAAGATATCCTCACTTTATAAGTTGAAACAAATTCAGAAGACCAACTACACAATTTTCCCAAGTATCCTCCTTGCTAGATGCAAAGGCTACAATATAGTGCTAGGAAGGGAATTCTGCAAATGCTTACGGATTCTACAAGCTTTGCGGATTTGGAGATGGTCCCGATTCTCTTTCTCGATTTCCATACTCGAGGATACCTCGGCCGAGGACCTTTGGCAGCACATAACTGATAGTTATCGAAATCTCAGCAATAACTATAGGAAGCTCTATATCAACATTCAGTAAATCTTAACTAGGACTAGAAATAATCTGCTTGAAAGACTTCTACTAGTGGTCGTAGCTATCTTTCTCCGGTTTCAGCTTGACAAACACTACAAGGAGAAGCATATTGATCGAAACAAGCACGCTACAGCAAACAAATCAAGAAAGGCTAGGTTTCTCACAACAACGCTTCTGGTGCTTCGGAAGATCTCAGCAGAGTCAAATCTTCTAGTTATCACTGGAACAGAGACTCTCAAAGCAAGCATCCTGAGTGCAAATTGCGATTAGCAGCGCCCGCTCGAACTTGAAGACGTTATCTATCTGTGGGCAGGGAGATGGAGACTCACCGCCTTGAGCTCGAAGAGAGTATCAGTCGCAGAGACGAATCCAACTATCACTATGCACAAATGGTTTCTCTCTTCTTTTCCCGAATTTCCTCGCTTTATTTCTCTAGAGAAAAATCTGTTCTTTTTTGCTGCTGCTGCTGCTGCCGATGATGATGATAATGTAGACTTCCTCTTCTGCAGAGATCTCTGGTGGGTGCGGGGTGGTAGGCCCAACGGACCGATATTGAGCCGACAAGGTTTTCATTTGATGGACCTGGGCCTAGGCCCAATAATTCCCCACTCAAGCACTTCTGGGTGGCAGCACACCCAAAAGTTAATCTTACACACTTCACAGTACCATACATATTTAACCGGATACTCAAGCATTATATATATACATATATATATTAACCGGATAAAAAGTACGGAATGATGATTGCACCGCCCTTGGTCCAATCACGAACGACGTCGGTTCAAAAAATAGAAGACGATATATCTCCTCATCCGCAGTGGCTGAAAATCTTCCTTCCACGAAGGCGGGTGGGGAGAGGAGATGGCTGTTCATCGTTGACGACTCGTCGCTCTTCTGAGCGAACTCCGATTGCTTCGTCGGAGCATAGAGGTGCTCTGGCAATGATGATGGAGTCCTCCATGGCCATTCGGTTCCCTTCTGGATCAAGCTTCTGCTCCTTCTCCTCCTTCTCCTCCTTCCCCTGTAACTTCCAGCTTTTACCTTCGGTTTCCCTCTTTTTGAAAAAAATGCGACTCTGAATCGCTTCGCCGGTTGTGCACACAGATTCTCAATTCTGCGCATCGCTTTTGATTGCTCTAATTTGGTGGAATTGATTCTGAAAGTCTCATTATGTGCAGATTGCTGTTCAATTTTGAGCTCTGACGAGCACGCCGGAGTCAATGCCACTTCCCGTCGGATTTCATATTCCGGTTGTTTTGACATGCCACGGTACTGATTCTGGTTTGGATTGTACAGCCGCGTTAGTGTCTACATTAGATGAGAATTGCTCGTAGATACTTCTACTTGTATTTGGATATGGAGACCTTTGAGATTCACGAACTGCTGCAGTTATCAAAGAGTAAATGGTGGAAGCGGTTCCATCGCAAGGAGGAAAAATCTTGTGAGGAACAAAGTTAGAGCCACAGCAGAGCATTTGGATTCAGCCTCTGATCCTATTAAGTATAATGGACGGGCAGGATATCATCCATATGAGGATATTTCGGAATTATCATCAGTTGCTAAAGGAGAAGCTAGGCTTACTACTGCAGAATCTACTCGGACAATTGTTGAGGTAGCACATTACACGCTTTATGTAATTCTTACCATGTTATTGTAGGGCCTGCTTATTTGTGGAGCTGATATTGCTGTTGGTGCGTTCTACTCAGGTGAACAGTAAAGCTACTCTGCTTTTTTCTGGTGTTGTTGGTGATGAAGTCCATGAAAATATTCTCTGGCCAGAGTTGCCTTATGCGACTGATGAGCATGGGAGTGAGTCTTTGAAGCCATTCTAATTGGACTTGCTAGCTGCATTGTTTTAGTCTAAGGCATATGGGTTGGTGTGCTGCAGATATATATTTCCAGGTGAACAATGATGAGGATATCATGCAAGCATTAGCATCAGAAAGTCATATGGTGGTATGAAACTTGTTCTTGCACTTCTGGAGACTAAGCATTGGTTGTACTAAAGAGCGTGCACTTAGCACCTACTCAATGTACAAACTTGGGTTGTGACTGAGTGGTTAAGCCACACATATCCCTCATTCATTGCTTGGTTGTGGATGACTCCACCTGTTGTTTTCCCATGATACAGTAGTATTTGGGATCCTCATGCCCAGGGTTTGGGTATAAAATGTCAGCATTTCAACTAGCAAAAGGAAATTAATAAAAGGAAAAAGAAAGGCATCATCTCTGAGAGACTGCCGTTTTGCCCTTTTCTCTTTTTCTGGTATATGATATGAAAATCAGTTAGTTGATGCTCTCTCTCTATCTCGTTNGGGGGGGGGGGGGTGGAGTCGGTGTGGTTCTGTGGGCTGAATAATAAGACCTCATTGATTATAACCATACAAAAATCAGTTAATTGATTCTTATCAAACTTATGATCCCACTCAGTCGTTATTTAACACAGTTTTGATAGCTGATGCTCGCTTTCAATTTGCAGCAAGTGGTTATAGGCTTGGACACCATGGAAATGGTCAATGAAATAGAAGTATCAGGTCCTGCAGAAATTGATTTTGCAGTGGAGGAGTTTGGGGATGAAGATAGTGATTTTGAAGAAGCAGATGGTGAGGATGATGAAGATGAAGATGATGATTATGTAGAGGTTTACATATTTCTTTTGTCATGCAGATAACCTTTCCAAGCTTTTATGCTATCTCCATCAATTGTTTACTACTTTTCCTTATTAATATTTTGTAGGATTTGGTGTCCGTCCTTGATGATGAAGATGATCTTGATGAGTCTGATGGAAATCTTAGAGACTGGGCAAAGTTGGACACACTGCGTTCTTCTCACCCTATGTACTTTGCAAAGAAATTGGCTGAGGTACAATGTTTTCCAAATATTAAAACAGAGGCCATGAACATTTAGATAGAAAAAAAAAAGCTCAGGAAATTATTGCCGGTATGTGGGACAGTTTCCCTGCTTTTCTGATACTGCTAGAACATGATATGGGATGCACTAAATTTGTTTGGTAAGTTGATAGTTTCAATAACTGTTTCCAATTTGTTTTAGGTTGCCTCAGATGACCCTATCGATTGGATGGAACCACCTCCAGTTGGTGTTGTCATTCAGGGTTTTCTAACACCCACACTCCTCGAAGAGAAGTTGGTTATTCAGAAGCTTTTATCTGGTCGTAGTTCCAGAGAGGACATAAATAACAGAGAAAATCCTTTAGATGAGAAACTAGGAGATCCTGCTACAAATGGACCGAGTCAGGAACCAATTTCATGTGGAGATGGCTCAACAAAGGCACGAGAATTGGAAAATGATGAAAACCTGAAGAACAGAACATCATTTTACAAGCTGGAGATAATTAAAATTCAGCTGCTTTCTGTACATGGACGTCCGGTATGGTTTTAATCCTTTGATTGCTCCATATAACAAAACACCAAGCTGAAAAATGGTGGACTTTTGTCAGTCTTAGTTATCAGCTGTGATGGTAATGATTCTCAAAAACAGAATGAGTGATTCTTGTGCATTACTTTGTTATGTAAATGCAGTAATTGACAAAATGTGACTCTGGTATCTGATGACAGAATTCAACAATTAAGTTCAGGTTTGCTTGTAGTCTAATGTTTATCGATGATGAGATGCCTTCATTTTTTTGAAATATAACGCTGCTTGATTATTTCTCTGGGATCCAAATCAATTAGGAACTTAAGCTCAGTACTGGCTATTGAATTTTGTTTTCCTCCTTTATTGACTGATTTGGCATTCTGCAGTATTTAAGACCTGCAGTTTCTAAATGCCTGAAATTTTAGCGTTTGAGTTGATGTCATAGGCAAAGATAGAATGCATAGCTTTAGAGGGTTGGTCTCTGTCATACAACTCTTTTTTGGCTCTAGGATGTTCCATTGGAGAACTATGATTTGTTGGGCTTATTCTTTAAATGAAACCATTTTGTGTTGCATCTCCTTTGATTTTTGCCTCCTTGTTACTGTTCAGAATATTGTCGAGGTAGATGATTTCAGGAGAGCAAGACCAGATACAATTGCTCAGTCTGCTGCTAAAATCATCTCTCACATAAAAGCTGGCGGAGAAAAGGCTGTGCAGGCCCTCAAATCTCTGTGTTGGATATGCAAGGGCATTCGAGTAGAGGTAAGATTCACGGACCCAAATAGTATGATGCAGCTCAAGCAACACCTTCGCAATTTTTGTGACCCAGCTGCGTTAATCTCAGGAGGCTATGATCATCAGCATTGATGCTCTAGGCTTCGATGTCAGGGTTTGCTCAGGAACTCAACTCCAAACTTTGCGCTTCTCATTTGAGACCAGGGTATGAAATCCTATTCTACCTGAATATTTAGCATCGATATTTTCTTTCTGAATCAGAAAATCAAGTCCGAAGCAGTTGATCCTCGAGATGGCTTGCATATCTCCTTGTTCAAATTTCTAGTTGACTGCTATGTTGCATTTTTTTAGTTTTCAATTCTATTGCGTTATCTTTAGGACCTTTCTGAGTGAGTGGTGTCCATGTTGCAGGCTACTTCAGAATGTAGTGCAGAGAGACAACTGAACAATCTATTGTTCCCTAAGGCTCAACAGAAGACAAATAAAAAGAAGCAGTCTCGTCAAAACGAATGGTAATACCTTAAGTTTTATTTTCCGGCGAGAGCCTCAATTATTTGTTGTGCCATGTTTTGTAGATTTTGCTGATCGTTAGAAAATCCATTAAGTTTTAAGCTCTATCATCTAAGTTTTGAGAATGATATGGGGGTGGTAATTGCTGGCATGGGTCTAGTATGTCAAAAATAGGGGCCTAGCCCATGCTCCTGGCACATACAGCGTATCATTGCCCATGCCCTGCACCACACGGGTCGGGTTAGACTAGCTTGACTTGTCCAACTGATTTTGGAGGAGATGGGAAGATTAAATTTCCACGCATTATAATGGTCGTCAGTTAGTGCTTTTCGTAAAATTATAAACATGACCATTATTTAATTAATAATTCCAATTGCATCATACTACAAAATAAAGGCATGCAGAGGGATGCAACAGGTTGATTAGTGTTAATTGAGATTACAATGACAGCGATATGGTATGATACACCATGGTGTGTTTCCCGAGCATGGAATTATATTGCTTTTGCTTAGAGATATTGTTTTTATGGAAAAATTCTCCCATGTTAGTTAAAACCGAGGGACGTGTAGTTTATTCAGTGGACAGAGACAGGTTGGCCAAATTGGGCCAGGTTAAAATCAGTTAGATCTAACCAATTCTCAGGGCAGATTGGACTTAAATCAAACAGGTCAGGTCTAGGCAGTAACCTTGTGCGTGTGTCGAATTGGCGTCACTGGGTATGACAGGTCATTCTTTTCTTGGGTCTCTGTCTCTCTAATCTTTTGGTTTAAGCATTTCATTGGATCAAAGCTTGAATTATTCATTTATTGCCTACTGACAAGATCGAAGTGTAGCACATCTCTAATGGAAAATATCTTTATATTATTGTGGATTTCTGCTCGAATTCACCTAACCATTCATCGACTAGGCTTGCCTCGATAAGGTATGAAAATGGGCTAGGCTTATGATCTTCTTTATCTTATCACTGTAAATATAGGATGGTGAGGGAATGCCTATATTGGGCGAACGCCATCACAGGCCCAGGTAGAGGGAGTTTAGCCGAAAAGCCTGGACCGAGCCGAGAATGAAATGCCCTCAATTTGCCACCTGTTGTGCTTACATCCTGTCACAATTAGACCCGCCAAAAAAAATGGCAAGGCCGAAAAGTGCAGCTTGAGCCCTGCATGAAAAAGCCATGTTAGGCCCAAGATGGTTGGGCCGCCTGAAATGTCAGGATGTATAAGTTCGGCCCAATGATTTTCATGTTGAATTTTTTAAAAATAAAAAAGAAAATTAAAAGCGAAAATTAAAGATAATTAATTATGTGAAATATAATGATATTTTTATATTTTCCTAAAATTAACTTAAAATTTAAATTAATCAATTGAAAGTTTAATCTTGAAATTATTTACGTTTATTTTAAAAATAATTATATCTAATTCGGGGCGGGCTAGGTGAACCAAAGCCCGAAATAGTCTGGGCTAATTATTTTGGGCCACCTGGGATGTTGCGCCGCCCAAAAGAAAAACGTGTCTTCCTGTATTGTCAGGCTTAGTGTTGATCTGCAAAAAAAGTAATTATACTAGATAATTATATTCAACGGAAATTGCACCATAAAAATAATAAATATATACAAATTGTATAAATTGCATTACATATTCCCGGAATATACAATGTTCCTCATTCGTGTAATATAATATATCTGTTAACGGGTTGGTCAAACTGGGCAAAGTTGAGATTTGCTTATCCCTGCATGTTACGTATAAGTTCCTCAGCAAAATATATATGTTAGACGGGCGAGGTTGATCCACACTCCTCCTGGCTCGAGCATGGTCCCCATTGAGGCAGGTTACTCGGGTTTAATCTTCCAAAATATGTTTCTTCCTCCAGTTAGACTAGTAAAATCGGTAGGAAAAAAATCCTGAAAGACAAAAAAATACGGAAAGTAGTTAGCCTGTCCTTTAGTACAGGTGGAAATGGGCCCGTCCCAAAAATTTTATAGTGCGTGCTGGGCCGATGATCCTCTGACCCCAATTATAATTTTTATTCGAACTAAAATTTCATTTTAATAAAAAGAAAAACATCAAATTGATTCCATTTATTTATTTGAAAATTATAATTTTTATACTACATATATATTTTCTAATTTAATTCCTTGGTCAACTAAGATAATATTGACTTATCATGCTATCGGGCTGGTCCCGCCCGGTACGATAACTTATATGCTGTGCTGGCCCAGCACAAAACCTTAATGGGCCATCCTCATGCCGATACGACTTGCCACCCTACCGTCCAGGCTTCTGATGAATACTAAGCAGGGTAAGACTCTGATGCTACTGCATGCAAAAATCCCCTAATGTGGTGCCTGGCCCAATTTTATAAATGAGACAATGAAGTGCCAATGCGCTGTTGAGATCCCAACTGTAATTACAGTTAATACTGCCAGCAAAATATCCCTCTGGGCCATGGGAAAACTGTGATGTAACCTGTGTTGGGCTGATGTAGTAATCACCTTGTCTTTGTACAGAACCTACGGCTCGAATAGAAATACTAACAGAATAAGCTTGTCATACCATAGCGAGAGAACAAGGAAAAAGTTGCTCACTGTGGTTAAAAAAGTTCCTTGCTGTGGTCATAGCAAGGGAAACGAAGAGCTATTTGGAGCCTGACCCGAAACTCCGAAGAAAACTTCCAGATAGCTGGATATAGGTGGCATTCCCTCGCGACTAACCTGCAAGAAGGGCTAACGCCAGCAATTGCATTATAGTATCAACTCACCACTTTCAGCCATATTATAAGCTGCCATTAGTCGTTTGCTCTTGAAGCAACAGATGGATTTCTTACATTTTATTCTGAGCCTGCACTGCCAGACACTGATCATCCTCGCTATCACCGTTTTTAAAACTGAACTTGACCGAAAACTGATCAAGCCATAGATTCATAAGTTTATGGGTCGAACGAGAGATGTAATAAGTTCAACCGCATATTTAATAAATAATATTAATAGTATAATATTATAAATAAATTAACATAATACAATAAGTTAACAATGATTTATAATAAAAATTCATAATATAAGCATTATATTAACTTCACATTTAACGTAAAATATAAATATATGTTTAATAAAATAAAATAAGTATATTATAATATATTTTTATTTTTTAAAAAATTTTAAGTCAATCGATATTTTCACCGGTTCAATTAGATTTGTCGATCAGACTGGAAACCGACTAGTTTAATCAAAATTAATCACATTTTAATTGCAAATGGATTAAATTTAAAAATCAAATTAGATGAATAGCATGTTTCAGTCCAACCGATTAAAACAATGCATGCTATTGCCAGCCTGCAGTAAATACAAGTCATAGACGATGAGACACAATCATAATGTACTGCCGTCAGTAAAAGCGAAATAACTGGCAGTTATCTGTCCCATTTTCTTCATTTACAGGGAACTGTTGTGATTGGCACCTCGCCTAGAAAAATTCTAAGCAGGACAAATATCAGACCCGGTACTACACTGCATTTCATATGAATGCAATTGAATGAAAGACGAACAGAGTAAGACATAATTGATACGTGTTGATTTAATTTAAAACCTATAATGGTGTCAAAATCGATTCATTTGAAAAACCAACAATACCTTGGACATGAAATAACAACGGCCCAAAATCCTAGAGATGGATTTGATCTGCATTCTTTTTTCCGAATTAGTAACTGAAACTAAAAGCAAATGGAGTAATCTCCCAGGGGGGGAAAAACATAAACAAAAGTGAGATTGCAGGAACAATTGCACGTAACGAGTAGCCGGCAGTAATAGACATTCTCACTTTCTCAGTCAATGATTGCTCTCCAACTTCGAGGAGTACAATATTTAACATATGCAAATCAATGCTCGAAACACATAGAATATGAGGAGATTCAGAGGGTTATTTTGCATTCATTTAGAAGGAAATTAGGTGAAAAAGAAGTACTTCCCGTCCTACTTTACGATGTGAGCATTTTAAGGTATATCAGTGCAACTTTAGTGATTGACAACAATATTCTCAAAGTAAATGATAGAGACCTTGTTCTCACCGGTCCATCGCTAAAATTGTTATGAAGACATCAAGATGAAGAATGGATGTTTCAAATTGAAGACGTGTACAATTTGACATCGGACATCAGAATGACATCCCAATAAATGGGAGCACCATACGGTAGTGATGCGCACCATGTTTATAGGTTAGTGCTTCTTCCTCTGTCCTTGCAGAATATACTATTTTATTGTATTGCAAAAGATTATATATCTTAAGCCAGGGAAGACACCATACCTTCGGTGGAGGAATCAAAATCCACTAATCATTCTTGTTTTCCTTCAGAGAAATCGTCACTCAGCACCTTCAGGACACAGGTATCAGATGATCTACCACCTTATCCGTCTTTATCAGTATTTTCTTTCTTACACTACTCCAAATCGAAGTATAAGTAGCAAGGTATATAGTCTGGAAAAAGGAATGCAGAAGCATTATGAGCAAATCTAGATCCCAGAAATAGTACCTCGCTTCATCTATCGTAACTCCCAAGATATCAATAGCAACCAAATCCTTCAGTACATACGACATCATCAGTCAATAACATTTCTAACAGCTGGTCAATATTCGATTCTAATGCTCTATTCTATCAAACACCGAGACAAATACTTAGAGCAACAACAAAACCTTCAAACCTCGTCTGCATCTCACTTGACAGACTATCCTGCTTCTGACCTTCTCTCAATCTCTTCCTTTATCTCATGGCAAGTTCTGAGAAAAACAAAATCCACATTTAATCCTGTAATAATTAAGACAAGAATTTACACCCCCCACACAATCCACCACCCTCCCCCCC
>CXYZ01003352.1:4456258-4468647 GCA_900006705.1 Sonneratia caseolaris | reverse complement strand
CCCCCCCCCCAACAACAAAAAAAACAGGCGGAAATGCTGTAGACCGAAAGCACGAAGGCACTTGAACCCTAATAATACTTCTATATGCGCTCATAAAGAAGTAATTACTGATTAGGACAGCACAGAGTTGATTTTCGGATGAAAGATACTCTTACGGACGGGCGTGTCTATATCATGCATGCTCCAGGAGCCAGTCCACAATAATTCTCGAGGAGTAAACAAGAAATTGCAGACGTCTACACAAAATCTCAGCACTCCAGGTTTTCTACACATTCCAACAGATTTATCGTCAAAAATCAAATGATCGACTGAAACAAGAGAAAACGCTAGAGACTGAGGAGATGAATGCATTTTAAACTTATCATACATCTGAGTATTTTCGGAAACAGTAATCAAAATAGCACCGAATTAAGTCGCGATGTGAATACACTCGCATCTCGGACGCCGTCCTCACGGTTCTTCCACCACTTAATACACAGCAAAGCTGTATGAATAACAGGAAATCATCGATCGTCCATGAAAACCTTAACGTTTGATCCTACCAGCAATTGATCATACTCCAACAGAGGCAGTAAAATCGATTGATCATCCGAAAATAAATGATTAAATTCATTAACCTGAGAGAAAGTCTTCTAGACTCCTACATTTCCCACAGAGAGAGAGAGAGAGAGAGAGAGAGAGAGATCTTACGAGGAGAAGAGATGCCGCACTTGAAGCACTCAAACAAGCGATCGACGTCAACCGTTGCGGCGGCTTAATATTTTCGCATAAAAGCTGGAAGATTAAATTCTCGAGCAGAGGTCTAGCTTCTCTCGGTTCAACATTGACGATCGCACCGAGCATTTGCAGCGAGCGGTTTCTCGATCGGAGCGGAAGTTAGTTTTCCCTCTGGACACGGAAACGAACTGATGAGATTTTTCTGTTTTGCTGCAGTAAAGGAGCGCATTTATATATCCTCTGAAAAATCGACGTATATTTTAATTTCTTTTATTTTTGAAAAATAAGAGAGCGCCATAGCCATAGCCCATAGACATTTGCTTCCAAGTTTGGGCCCATGATAGGAAATATTGAGCCATTGAGAGGCCCAGTAGTTGTAGATTCACATGCATCTTCTGTACTTCTATATCGGAGGCCATTTACACTGTAGTCATATTTCAGTTTCCGAAAAAACCCTCCGCATAGCTTCACTTGTAAGTTAAAACGGACCATTTATACCTAGAAAAGGACAAATAGAAGGAAACACTTAAGATTGTACAATTCTGCTAATACTGATTCAGTATTTTTAACTGATTTCACTGAATTAACAATTCTGGTGATACATATCTATACGTAGACCTATCCATTTGAGTTGGTATAGTACGACTTTATTTTTAGGCCATGTCAATACTATCCATCATCCTAGTTGGTTAGTAAATTCAGAACATGAATATTTCATGTTTTGAGCAACTCAAACCTAATTAATATCTTAAAATAAAATTTTATATAATATAATTAATAAATTAATANAATTAATCACTTTTAAATTTTTTTACCATAATTTTTTATTATAAACATTTTTTTCATACTTTTAAACTATATACAATTTAAAAATCTCAATGCATACATAATTTTTTCGTGTCGTACCATCTTTATATGAATAAGGTAGAGTAGTTTTATCCGGTAACAAACCTGGACAACCAGATTGCCTTGTTGCTCCACTTGCTAGAGAGCCAAAAACAAAGCACAAAGATTTCGGATTTGGTAATATTCTCCAAGCGAAAAGACAAGTTTAATCCAAGGGAACATTCTCAAAACGTTTCGGTAGTAATCTCACTCCGTCTAAAGTTCAAAATTTTGTGTGCTCCGTCTTCGGTCACCCCAAGAGGAAACAAACGTACTAGAGCCACAGCCCTTTGGAAGTTGGGCGTCATTAGAATGATTACACGAGGAATTTGATATGCAGTGGAGGCTCTTCCTGGGGGGATTCTTGGAGTCACGGGCACATACTCACCTCCCCTGGTTAGAACCTAATTAGTTAGGAAAAACATTTGGACTTTAACGCGTGGCAGAAGGCACTCTGAGATGCTTTTTTACCCAGTTGTTGGGACGGTCGAGGCCGTCTCCTCCATAATATTATAACTCTCATCCTGATTAGCTGGCTCCTTTATAGCTGTCATCGGGCCTCCATTCTGCCACTGAAACTCCATAGTGCATTCGTGACTCTTTTTGATGCCGCTAATGGGAGCCCCACTGCCCGGCTTTATGGAGCACGACTTATTTCCCTTAGCTATCAGCCCCGGATTTGATACTGGAAAAAATTCAATTACTTTTTATTGCACTTTGTCCAATCAATGACAATGGTTGTTTGCGAGCTTTTGGCAGCATGTACTACGTCCATGCAACATGCTCCTCCTTTTTTTTATAACTTGTTAATCAATCAGTAATCAGCTAACTATTTAAAACAGTTAAGTTTGCTTAAGCTACTCGGCCACGCTGATAGTCGGTCATTCCACCACATCTAGTTTTCTCCTTACCAGGAAGTTTTCCGGGCGAATTTTCTTGAGAAACAAAATGAGACTGAGGGATGACGACGTGCCCTGCTGCACGCTTGAGTTCTGGATATTCCTGGCCGTATGTCTGGTTTTAGTCTCATTTGCGGGCATCACTTCCGGACTCGCTCTTGGACTGTTATCCTTTGGACAGGTCGATCTCGAGGTCCTCATTAAGGCTGGACGGCCCCACGAGAGCAAGTATGCAGGTTGTAATCAATCTTTTTCCTCGATGGATTCCCCGTCCTAGCTCGTCCATATGTGTCTTCAACAATCTGCAGTACCTGTGCTACAATCTTAAGCTCTTTACTGAACTCTGGTCTTGTTTATCCATCAGCAAAGGTTCTACCGCTTGTGAAGAATGAGCATCTGCTCTTGTGCACCCTTCTCGTGGCAAAGTCACTGGCAATGGAGGTATACATTGACTGTTGCAATGGCATTATTCAATCTTTGGTCCAGGTTCCATAAAGGCCCCAGCATATAAAATCATCAGATTTCTTTTCTAATCTTCTCTCAGGCACTTCCCATATTCCTGGATTCGATTCTTCCTTTCTGGGCAGCTATCCTAATGTCGGTCACCCTGTCTCTCACATTTGCAGAGGTATAGATGGAAAGCTTGCATTCCCAGGGTTATTTTGATAAGAGGCAGAATCCAGTTTACAAGTTTATTTTTGATTATGTTAGATCATTCCACAAGCTGTGTGTTCTCGGTACAGCCTCCAACTGGGAGCAAAACTTGCATTTTTGGTTCGATTGCTTCTGCTGTTCTTCTTCCCCATATCATACCCGATCAGTAAGGTATGCCACAGGTTTGAGTCGGTTCTCTTGACTCTATCCTTAAAGTAAAGATTGTCGATATTTCAACTAATATACATTGTTCAACTGATACTCAATTGGATGATCGATAAAGCTATTAGACTGGCTCCTCGGAAGAGCACATTCCGCACTCTACAGGCGAGCAGAGCTAAAGACATTGGTGGATCTCCATGCTAATGAGGTCCGGCCATATATCCTTCTTCTATAAAAGCATCGTCACAACGAAATGTACTTATAA
Organism: Sonneratia caseolaris; assembly: GCA_900006705.1. Lineage (NCBI taxonomy): Eukaryota > Viridiplantae > Streptophyta > Magnoliopsida > Myrtales > Lythraceae > Sonneratia > Sonneratia caseolaris. The sequence goes on along the minus strand of CXYZ01003352.1, from coordinate 4,465,065 downwards.
ATATGTTTCCCATGGCTCAGGCAGGAAAGGGTGGAGAATTGACCCATCACGAGACTACGATAATCGCAGGTGCTCTTGAGCTGACGGAGAAAACAGCTAAAGACGCAATGACTCCAATATCAAAAGCCTTTTCCATGGACATCAACTCTAAACTCAACATGTATGCACCATCCTTTTTTCTTTCGTCCATTGGATGAACATCGCAATTTGATTTGCCTTTTCCATTGACCGTGATGCATTCAATGGTCAGAGCAACTATGGGATTGATTATGAGCAAAGGACATAGTCGGGTCCCGATTTACTCAGGAAACCCGAAGAACATCGTGGGTCTGATACTGGTAAGCCAACCACAGGAACTCACTTTCCATTGGGGCCGAACTCATATTCTTTTGCACTTGGCAATGGAGAACGGGTAAGCGATCCGTTTTCCATTTTTGGTTTTTCTATCATGGAATCCAATCTGACATGTGATTGCATTTTTATGGCAATAGGTAAAGAACTTGATCTTCTGCCGGCCCGAGGAAGAGACCCCGATCAAGCATATGACTATCAGGAAGATTCCCAGGTGAGAAAAAGATATCCGTGGACCTTCTCTCTTTCAGGTTCAGTTAAATGATTCGGTACGTAAACTCCGCTACAACAGGGTGTATGAGAACTGGCCACTGTATGAGATCCTGAATCTGTTCTTGGAGGGCCACAGTCACATGGCGATCGTCCTTCAAGAGGCTCCCTGTCGTGACAAAACTTTTAAGAGCTCACCGAGCAAGCCAGCGGCTTTAAACAAGAACAAGAGTTTCAATCACAAGTCGGTCCTATCAGAGAATACAGAAGGTAATGGCTACACATCGGGGGCACTAGGGAAAATGAATCATTGCTTTAGATGACATGCTCTGGTGGAAAAATAGATGCAGGAATGGATTCTCTATGGACTAAGCGAGAAGAACTGACTGGATTCTCCACGTACACGTCACCTCTGTATTACTCTACAGACTCAGAGGCCTCGAGCCCTAAGCTAAGGGATAATGAGGAGGGGAGCCGAGATATGAACCCACAATTCAAGAGGCGGCCTTTTTCTTACGAGGATCTCGAGTTGCTCCAGAGCTTTCCAGGTGAAGAGATCATTGGTATCATCACTATGGAAGATGTCATGGAAGAGCTACTGCAGGTCAGTTCTGCCCGGACTAATGCCATCTCCATAGACAACTCGCGATCATTTCTCATTTCCTATCTGTCGAGACTCATTCATCTTTTATGCAATCTGGTTTTGCTCGACAGAAGGAAATCCTGGATGAAACTGATGAGTATGTGTACCTTCACAACAAGTAAGTCTCCAGCTTTCGGTTGTCACCCTGGCGTGGTCACTTGGCTTGGACATTGTTGGATCTATTGTGACTCTTCCCTAATTTTCCTAGGATTCGGATCAACCTTCCATCTTCGACGAGATCATCATCGTGCCCAGCAAGAGTTCCAATCTCTCGGCTTCACTCACTTTGTTCCCATGTTCCCATGTCACGCACACATATCTCGCCTACTCAGGATGCTTCTCCAACCATTGCTCCCGGGTTGGCATCCATCTCCTCCTCAGGTCTCATCGGAAAGTCCCTGATATCTCACGGCCACTAGGTACGCGAACTTACTCTTTTTGTTTATCAGCCAAAGATGATTCAGAGTGCAGTTGTCTGCAATTCCTAATACTGCAACATGCAAATTATAGGCCTCAAGGAACACACGAGAGAAGCTTGGTCCAGTGGATCCGTAGAGCTCTTCGCAGCCCGGACAGTTCACTTCATCTTCTTAAGCCTTTGTCATGTATAACTACCACTTAAAGTGTAATATCAGTTCAGGTTCTGGGATTGCTTCAACCTCAATCAGTAAACGTGTGAAAACAAGTGATCCAATGCAAATCGAAACATTCTCTACCAATTGACAAGCTGGCCGCTGAGCGTAACCTTGACAGTCGTTCTCTACGGGGAGAAAATATCTTCCACAAAAATCTACAAATTAAAATATCCCACAATACACCAATACATCTAATTTCAATTAATTAAATTCTCAAATTCAAATATTTATAAATATGAAAATTTTCATTATTGGACGAAAGTTTTACTCCTATTGGATTAGCCTAACTTAAAAGTAGTATTAATTCAGATTCATCGAGTTTCTGGTACAAGTGGGACACCCAAAAAAAATCTGAGAAAAGAAATGGAAAGGAAGAAGCGGCATAGCCGTTCGTTTTTCATGGATAAGGTCTCCCATGCATATAATCAGTAAAGCCTTGGTATCCTTATACTCCGAAAGGAAGCCATAGCCGGAGCCATGAGAACTCTACTCTGTTCAGCAATAACTCCACTGCCACCCATACCCTTCGCTTCAACGTCAACAAACAATGCCCGCAACATCACTTCATTGACCATCTTCGGCAACCCACTGACTCCGGTGGCGGCGAGAGTTCGCGTAAATGCCAAGGGATTCGCCGGTCCGAGCCACACTTCCTCCACGAAGGTGGGGGGCGGTGGCGGCCGCAGGGAGGGAGCTAAGGAGGAGGAGGAGGAGGAGATCCCGCAGGTGGTGTTCGAGAGGATGATGGTGAGGATCGTGGGGTTCGTCGGGGTGCCGATGGCGACGGGGATAGGGCTGCTGCACGTTCTCGGGGTGGTGAAGGAGCAGCAGCTGTGGGAGGTCCCGCTGTGGGTGCCGTTCCTGACGACGCTGCTGTGCTTCGGGGCGTCGGCGCTCGGGATAGCTTACGGGGCGCTGTCGAGCAGCTGGGACCCGGATAGGACCGGGTCGGTTCTCGGGTTCGAGGAGGCCCAACGGAACTGGGCCGAGATGTGGCGGGACGAAGGGGACGGTTAACGCGGCCGGACTGGGCTCTCACGTGCCCCCGCCACCGCACGTGACTGAGGATATTCATCGTCTCTTTTCCCACTTTTGCCCCTATTTCTTTTGGTTTGCCTAACGTTTGTCATACCATGGGTGTGTAAATTAATTAGTAACTTTTTTTTGGAAATTTACAATTTAATATATCATTTTATTATGATTCAAAATTTTAAATAGATTGTATTGAAGATTAAAATAATTTATTAATTAAAACCGTAATTACACCATTAACAAAAATCCGGTAAAGAGGGAAATAGAGGAATTAATAGAGAGAATAGGGAAAAGGTGGGCCAAATAGATCCATACTGATCAAACACTTAATCATTTTGAATTCAAATTTTGTGAAAAATTAGTAATGTTGATAATTCTAAGAATGTTATCTTATTAAATTAATATTAACTCAATATGAATTAATTATTGAATTTATTAATCACGGACACAGAAAATCAAAGGGTATATAATAGTATAAATAGAAGCATAAGATTCAACACCCCCGAAATGGAAGAAGCCTCTACCTTGACCCTGACCTGATTACTATGAATTTCCATGGGTCGATGTATGACTTTCAAGTTCAACGCTTGGGAAGAACGGAAGTCCATGTCGGTCCGTTTGCTTCTTCCATTTAGAAACCATTTTTAAATTTGCTGTAGTATCAAATTTTCAAAGCCTTTTAAAATTAACATATCAAACCTGATCACTTATAGCCGGTACTAAGAAAATAAATAAATAATTTGTGACCCGGTGTGGTTAATTAAGTTAATCGGACACAGTGTTTCCTCTACTAATTAAGGTCTCATATTCAAAATTTACGGAAGAAAATGTAGAACGAGCTAATTATGAACGATCTAATAATGTGGATTAATGATAATGGACTTAATTTTTGAATACTTAATTAATATAAATAGCTCGTTTGGACTTTTAAATAATTGATTAATAATTGTTTAACTGAGCTAATTATGAAAATAGACGATAAACATGTTGTTATACATATTAAAGTACATTTTAAGGATTTCTGTATCTTGAGCTTATCTGAATCATCACAATAATTGTTTCTTCTTCTTCTTCTTCTTCTTAATTTTTCCTACTTTTGTTGCATCGTATTGTCGTTCCATCCCCCAATGAGCAGTCTATTCTTTAGGGGAAGATGACAAGGACCGTGGTCGTGAAATTTCTCTTCAAGTATCGCGTGGCTGGCAAGCATAATTTCTTCATTTGGTCATCACATCAAGGCCCGCAGACACGAGTGCTGATGCTGAATAAATATGAACTGATGCCAGTCACAGTCATAGGTACAGGTTAACTTGATCTTGAGTTAACCTGGTAATCCACCGAAGGTCCGCTCCCCTAATGGATCTTGCCGTGGCTGTATAATCCGCAAGAAAGCTAGATTGAGTGAGATTTGCCAAAAATAACTAACCGAAATTTAAGTGAAGAGTAGGAGGAGAAGGGTAATGAGAGAGGATTAGTGTAGTTTTAATATATATATATATATATATATATGTAATCTGCGGAGGAGATGCTTATCATATGAGGGGAGTGGAATATTTATTAGTTAAGAAGATTTTTTTAGTAATATTATGTGTTTGAACTTACAATTATGCGAGTCTGCAGACGCGTCAATCCCCAATAATTGACACAGTGGGAACTTGGGAGATTTGATGACTCGTGTCCTTGCTGCCCACTCCAAGGAACCTTTATAGGCGGATAGGCAAGGTCGCAATTCGTCCTATGAGCTTAGCTTAAGAGGCCGCCTCATTTGACTAAACCCTGCAATTTGCACTGTCGTCTTTGTCATCTCCTGGGACCGTATAAAAATCTTCCAGTGATTTGATCACGGAGACGTAGCAATTATTGATTTTGCGAGCGCCTTGCTCGGATCCCGAGTCGGTCCAAAAGGCTGAAATCAGATATCTAATAAAATGACGAGTTGGTCCCCCATGGTATGTGTCATCGTCAACGTCAATCCGCGTCATTCCATCTTGGTGATGAGTTTTTTTTTTTCCATTATCCCATGCTAAAGAGTATTAACCTATGCTGATCACACTAAATCTGATCATTTAAAATATAAAATTATCATAATTATAATTTTTTATTTATAAAATTCAATACCATATAATTAAAATATTTAATTTGGTATGTTCCACCTTTAATGTTATAAGAAACAAAAAACGCGGCATTGGCTTGACAAGGACAGAATTTATCAAAAAGCCAATTTAATAGTGGTAATCGTACAGAATCCATTCAGTCCCGACAGATGTTTGTCCGGCTCGGCCTGGGTCCCGGGTGATGCTGATCTCGCCAAGGTTGTACTCATCCCAAACTTAGACGGGCTGTCTTACTGCACACCTCTCGATCTTATCATCCGAACTTGGACTGCGGTTAGTGATCTATTCAAGTCGCAATCTACAACTGACAGGTATATGCTACATGAATGACATATATGTCAATATCTGCAAGAACGTAGTGAAATTGTTTACGATATCTGTGCACCTCTGGTGATTTCATCAATTGAAAGATTATTCGACTTAATCCGTCCGTGCAATTTGCCGGCCTTCCCACTAATTTAGAATGGATATGCTACTGAACAAATAATATTATCCGGGCAGCGAGTGAAAATGGCTACTCAAATAACATTTCCCATAAATTCAGTATATAATCCCGACCAAATTTTATTACGTGAATTATATGACTTGTACAATTCTAGTGGAGTAAGGTACGATAATACATGTAATTCACAATAATCGGGGATCAAAACAACAAGATCAGATCCAAAATTTGCAAACCTTTGCCTAGACAAAATTACCGGCCAAAAATTAATGGATATTATATTTGCCTTGCACCAAAATTTAACTATCGTACATATATAATAATCAATCCACTAAGCACTCGTCACTTCCAGTAACGGAACGGTTTTATCCAGCAAGATACGAGTTTACTGACGATTTCTATTCAGCAGATGACGCAGCCGTTGGGGTCTTCCTCCACGCTCCGAGGGTAACCCAGGAAGTGAGGAGGAGGAGGAGGATAGTAGGGAAGCGGCATCGGGTAGACTTTGATCTCCTCCTTATTCTTGGCGCCGTCTTTTCCCTTCTCTTTAGCCCCCTCGTCCTTCTTGGCCTCCTGCTTCTTGTCGTCCTTCTTCTCCTCCTTGGCCGGCCCCACGGAGATGATTTCGGCGGAGCAGATTTTCCTCAGCTTGCTCACCAGGTTCACCGGGTCGATGTCCCCAGTCACGGTCAGCTTCTTGTCCTTCATGTCCATGGTGATCGACTCGACTCCTGCAACAACAGGTCACCTTGTTCATCAGTGAACCCGACATCCGACAACCAGGTATGAACGATCATATCGGGTGGAACAGATGGACCAAAAGATCCATCCAGAAGATCAAGATTTTAACCGATGCGATAGTTATCAGTTTATGCTTTTGTGATGGAAGCCGGAGTACGACCGGTACCTGCAATCCCGGAAACGATCTTCATAGCCTTCTTCTTTTCCTTCTCATCGGCCAGGCCCAACTTCATGACAACTTTCTGGTAACAAATACATAATAAAACAGATCAGAATCGCAGAAGAGAGTAAAGAAAAGGGAGAAGGAGGCCCTATATTTGACTTCTTGGCAATGGTTCATGGAGAATTTCACTTGCCTTCATCTTTGCCTTCTCTGAGCAAGCGAGCTTGTGGGGGACTGACGGATTTACGATTGCTACTGTAACGGAGTCAGGTGAGAGCTTAAGAGGAGAGGTGAAGAGATGAGACCAGATCTATAGACGATAGAAATGGGAAGAGGGGCTTTAAATAATGAGTTCGGTCAACGCCAAAGTCAAGCGGCCCCGCGTCGAGGCTTCCTGGGTACGCCCCACTGAGTTGATTGATCAAATAGTTGGATGGGGGGGGGGGGGGGGGGGTGGGTGCGTGTGGGCGCGGGCGTCGTGGGGACGTAATTAGATCTTGTGTATCATTTCTTTTCTCCCTCTCTCTTTTTCATATATTTTTATTTATAAAATATTATAAATATTTAAAAAATCTAATTATAAGAATTTCATCTACCAATTTACCTCTTTTAAACTTGGTTGAGATTAATTCATCTTTTCAACATGCTTTTTTTATTTTTTGAAAATGGACGACGAAATAAAGTGATAATTGATTTTGTTGATTCAGGATCAGGACGACGTCCTTGACGATCAATTTATCGCATCCACTCCGTACTCCTGCCAGAGCGGTGGCTCGTGGAACTGGAAGGAACTGGGAAGCTGTATGCACTTTCTTGGAAAGACGATTATGAATGAAATCAATCCTACACCCGGAGCACCTTAGCCCAGTACTCCACTGCAGGGGCGGGTCCCACAAACTGATGGCTCAGGCATGCCTACGAAAGCTTGTGGGGCCCAGTAGGCAAGCCGCCCTGATGGTCAAGTGGGGTCACCCGCGTTGAATTGTTCAACCGCCTAAAAATGTTTTACTAATATAAAATAATATACAGTATAGTGTGAGTATTTATAATGTGATATTTATAATAATTTAAAATTATAAAAAATATAAAACTGACAAAAGGAGGGGGACGTTTGAGTTAAAATTTAAAATTTTAATCTCTTATTTAAAATAATTTTATCTAACTATTTTACTAAATTTAATATATTAAATATATTTATTTTATATTTATTATGTATTAAATTTTCTTTTATCTTCTTTTTTTTCAAAACTTTAGGATAAGGAGTCGCCGTCATGGGTGAGGAAAATTGATGGAGGCTCCCAACAGTCCCTTCCCTCTCCGATAAGACCACCAATGACCTGTGGACCTCCAGTGACCTAGTCAGAATGGGAGAGGGCCGGTGGATAGTTGTCAATTAGCGACTAATTGGGAGCCCTGATCGGTCCTCTCCCATTCTAGCTAGGTCACTGGAGGTCCACCGGTCATTGGTGGTCTCGTTGGAGAGGGAGAGGACTCTTGGGAACCTCGATCGGTTTCGCTCACTCATGGAGGTAACTCCTCATCTAGACAAAATTACTTTAACTAGGAGGTTGAATGCTCATGTCTCCTTTTTTTTTGTATTTTTTTATAATTTAAAATTATTACCCGTGTCACATTATCAATTGTTATATACATATATATATATATATATTACAAAGTCATCATTCACGCCCTACTGTATATTAGATGTGTTAATTAAAATATATGAAATATACTAAAATATAATATATTTTAACAAATATATTATGTAATTATATTTTAAAGAGTTTGTATTAAAATATTATAATAGTAAATATCAATGCTGTAATTTACCCAAAAACCGTGTCATCGATCCTCAAACATTGCAATCATGTGCCCCGGAGAGCGATCCCGTCTTCGGGCATCTACCATGTGATCTTATTCTCGCCGCCACTCCTCCCGTAGAAAAATATGAAATAAATTCAAAATACATAATTTGGTTCAGCATATAATAAAATCAAAGTTTGAACGATTTCTAATCAGTCAAAGTTGACGATCATACTGCTTCAGGGCACTGAACAATTTCTAATCAGTCAAAATTGACGATCATACTGCTTCATATGCCCTGCCCGAATATCTCAATAGTCTGGCTCAGTGGCATATCTCGTGTTCATGTATAGGTAAATTACGGTTTTAGTTCCTAACTTTTTTTAATTAATTTTGTCATAAACCATTCTTAGAATATATTTAGTCCTAAACCTTCTCAAAACGTACATATTTAGTCCTTTTTGTCATTTTAATATTAAAAATGTTGTTGATGTGTAATAATAAATAATAAAATAATAATTTCAAAAAGGAAATGAAAAAGGTGGAGTCGGTGAAACCCCCGACGACATTCACAATTTGTTTTTTCTTGATTTTTTGCTAATTCTTTAATACTCAAATTTTTTCTTTACTCAATTAAGTGAAAACTATCTTATACTATCAATAAAATATATCA
>CXYZ01003352.1:4435649-4456253 GCA_900006705.1 Sonneratia caseolaris | reverse complement strand
TTTTTTTTTTTTGTACTTAGAAAATTTTAATATCTATACAAATCATATTAATTTGTTTTGAATGACGATTTTATTTCCATTTTACTGACAACATCTATTCTCAATTTTTTCTTCTTACTTTTTATAAATATCATTATTATTTATTCTAACACATCAGTCAGTTTTTAACGTTAAAATAATAAAACGAACTTAAAAAGTGTGTATTTAGTAAAAGATTGATGACCAACATGTTTCAAAAAATGTTCAGGACAAAGATGACGAAAGAGAAAAAAAAAAAGATTAAAACCGCACTTTACACTTCACGTATTGATCTGATCCATGGCACCTGTGGGAAACTTCGAATCAAACTATCCGGCCTATCCATTGGGCCAACTGTTTGGGCCGAAATCCATTGGAATTACCGATCAGGCCTATTGAAGAAAATGGGCTCCTCTAACCTAGCAGAGCAGGCCCATGGCCCGTTTAGTTAATTTCCAGAACCGATACAGAGAGCAGGTTGCTCCATGAACGGAAAACATGGAAAGGGTCTAGCTCGTGAAAATCAGCAAATCTCATTACGGCCCGATATGATGTACAATGGATGTAGCCATTGTGATGAGCCCAATTGAGTAAGAGGAGTTCTTCATTTCGAGCGCAGCAGGCAGAAGAGGGTGGGCGTCCCATGGTAAGAGGCGACACAAAGCCACTGACCCACGGGCCTGGTGGGCTCCTCTTTCTCATTCGGTACCAAGCAAACCAGGTTGGGGGAGGCTCGATCAACAATCATGGCGAATAATTAACAAGAATGTGATATAGCACCCATTTCCCCCCTTCTTTTTGACAGAACTCTCATCATCGTCTACATCCATAAATTATATATATATATATATATATAAGAGGTCTTATGGTACATTTAGTCGTTCGGGCACTTAAATGTGCACAAATAATGCTCAACATATGCGGCCTGTTTCCTTGATACATGCCTACTATTTACTGAGCAGAGATTTCAAAATTGTCTACTCTGAGTAATATTATTCAGTCTACGCATTCCTTCTTTTTTTTTTCTTTGCTTTTCGTGATTTTGCTTTCCATTGTGGCCGGCATGGTAGTGGCTGGCTTGCAGCTCAGCTTCTTCGAATGGAGGAGACAGCAAGCAGAGGAGAAGAAAAATGAGCTTTTGAATGGAGCAACTTCAGCTTGGACCCACTGGAAAATATCTACCGGATGTGCTTATTGCTTACGTATACATACATACTTACATATATATATATATATATCTGCACATAGGAGGGTAAACTCACACACATACCATATGCTACCATCAAAGTGTGTCCGGTGTTCCCATACTATGGGCAGAGGAGAAATGCATTTTGAAGTATGACAATAGGAATTAAACACGTTCAGATATTTTGTTTTGAACTTAAAATGAAATAAAAATTTATTATTAAAGAGTTCGATGGGGCCCACAGAAAATATCTAGCAACCAACCCCGGGGAGAGAGAGAGAGAGAGAGAGCCTCGTTATGTGGGCTTTGTTGCTGGCCACTGATCATCTATCTGTGTGTCCACCGGACTTTCCGGCAACGGTCCATGTGACCTCCACATTTCTCTCTCCCCCATCACGCCCCACCGCCTAGTGTCCTATCCGTTTCCCTTCTCTCCCCCAATCCCATTCCAATCCGCCGTCCTCGTACCAACTGCTCCACGGTCTCGGCGGTTGCCGCCCTCCGCGCTCTTGTTATGCTAGTATCCGCATCATGTAACGCGCAATTTACGCCTCCAGCAAACAAAATCATAATCTTAAATCTCCTGACACAATTTGCTCAGGTGATGATTTGTGTAGGATCAATTTAGTAACAGTTAAAATTTCGCTAAATATTATGAGCTCACTTTATTTACCAAATTTGAATATAAAAATACTAAAGGAAATACATTAGATGATAAGGTCTTGGCATTATTTAATTAATAAACCTAAGAATGGTTCGACGACCATTGGAATTTAATTCAACCTTAATAATTACAAAAAGGGGGAGAATACGAGAATTAAAAAACAAAAACTAACATCCGTGTCGCTCGTTTGTTCCGTACGCGTCTCACAGGGAAAAAAAAAGGAGGGAAAACAGAAACTACCGAGGACCCACCGTTTGCGTGGATAGTTTTGATTGGCCGACAATTTAGTGAGGTAAAAGGGAGGCTACCGTACCTGATAACAACCCTCGGGTCCTTATATAAATGCAGCGCTCGACTCTCCCACACGAGCCGCATCCTCTTTTCAATGTCAGAGCTCTCAGCTCACTGAGAGCAGAGTCCGCAGCAAAAAGAGAGAAACCCTGCTCGCCATCCTGATGGTGTCGAAGAGCCCGAACCCGGGAGAGGGATTCTACTTGGATCCAAATGGAATGGCGCTTCCCGGCCTCGGTCCTTTCATGGCGGCGTCGACCACGGCTGATGATCCGGCGAAGAAGGTCCGGAAACCCTACACGATCACCAAATCAAGGGAGAGCTGGACCGAGCCCGAGCACGACAAGTTCCTTGAAGCGCTTCAGCTGTGAGTCAATGCGTTTCAATGACCCTGCTTTTCAGGTTACATTCATAGGGTTTTTGGGCTCTGACTCGTTTAGATGTGATTTCTTGTTAGCTATATTCTGGAGTGATTTGTTTTTGGGGGAAACTTGGAAATTGGCCTTGAATGTGCCTAATTTTTTGCTCCAACTTGAAGTGATTTAGATAAAGTTTGCCCTTTTAATTTCATTAAGCCCGCATGCCATTTCCGGTAAATTCAGTTTACGTGATTGTGTTTGGGAAGTGAAGCTTTTTGAACTTTTTAAGATTGAGTTTGTTTTTGTGTCAAATAATGACGTGTTAGCATTTGTAAGTAACTCCGTGTAGGTCTCATCATCCCATAATGGGAAAACTGGCAGAAGTGATGGTGGTAGGCTGAGGTTGTCATAACAAAATGAGTATCTACCGAGCAAAATAAAAGTTCTGACATAACCGAAATATGGATTCATGAATAGGTGATAAGGCTTCATGCCACATGTCTGATGGATTTTTTTTGGAATTTTTCTGACATAACCGAAATATGGATTCATGAATAGGTGATAAGGCTTCATGCCACATGTCTGATGGATTTTTTTGGAATTTAAGTTAGTATATGTTGTGCGTTGCCTGTGAAATGATGTTAATGTTACTTTTTTGTCGAATATGGAGTGATAAGGGATAACTCGTCGTGTATTGTAGTTTGGTTTCTATAGGAGTAGGAGTTACTGCTTGATGAATCTTCCTGGCATGTCGGCTTCTATTTGCTGAAGGCTAGTAAATTTTTCATTAAAAAAATTTTCCTTGCAAGAGTAGTTAGTAATACTAAGACTCATCTGATTCTCGCCAAGGATGAGTTTTTTGCTTTAATGTATGTTTATACTATGCCAAATTTTAAAGTGCGGTTTTCAATCTGCTTCAGGTTTGACCGTGACTGGAAAAAAATTGAAGCATTCATTGGGTCAAAGACAGTCATACAGGTAATCTTAGGAGCTGTTGCATTTTCTGTCAACTATCTGATAATTATTTGCAGCATTAGACCTGCAGGTGAGCATTGTCTCTTCTCATTTCAGAATGTAGGGGCTGAAGAATTCCACCACGTGTTATTTAATTTAGGATATCTCATTAGTCGTAGTCTGAATGTTTTGTTTTGGATTCTAGTTCATCCATCAGTCTCAGGAGGAAGAACCAGTAGGAGACATGGAACCATCCATTCTGGTTCTATATTTGTTCGAATAAAATGCTTTGCCCCATACTGTATCTTACGTGAAAGGATTGGCTGCCACAGCAACTTCTGTTTATTATTTGTTTGAACATGTTTGAGCATGGATAGGACTTTCTTGTGAGGGCCATGATTGATTTCCTTAAGAAATTGACGAGTGCAGATACGCAGTCATGCTCAGAAGTACTTTCTAAAGGTGCAGAAGAGTGGCACGAATGAACATTTACCTCCCCCTCGACCAAAAAGGAAAGCGGCCCACCCATATCCTCAAAAGGCCTCAAAAAATGGTAAGAGAAGGTTAGATTGATCTAGAGAATTTCTAATTGGTTTCAAGGTGTAGCCATTCATTCTTGTATGTGTGTTTTGGTAGCTCATGTACCCTCACAAGCATCGGGGTCATTTCCTCCATCGCCGGCCCTGCTTGAGTCTGGATATGTCATTAGGCCTGATTCCTCTTCAATTCTTAGGACTCCACTTACAAATGCTAAATTGGGTTCCTGCACAAACAACACAATTCCAAAGATCAGCTTACCGTATGCAGCAAAAGGTGCATCAGATCTAAACTGTTTACTTCCTGATGAAGTTGAATATACCATGTTGACTTTATTGATACCTCAAAACTGCTTGGACTAAATCAGCCCAAAGATATCATGTTCCTCTAACTTTTGTGCTTGTCAGGTATAAATGTGGTTAATAACTGCAGCAGCAGTTCAGGGAGCACCCAGAGGATGCGGTCAGTTTGTGAGCCAACTGATCAAGGCCATAACAATAACACATTGAGGGGTAAGAAGCTACGAATTGAATTGCTTCACCCTTTTGATAAAAGCTTAATCCCATGTAAGGAGTCCCAACAGTCCTTAAGATTCTCACGGCTTATATCCTATTCAACTCAGACATATCTTGTAAAGCAATTTAAACAGTGATTAAGCTGGGACCATTGCTTATGGAAACAAGTTTTTGTTGCCTTCTATATATGAACCGCTTGATTATATATAGATCGTAGATGATGGCTTTTCCTGTTATTCCTTCAGTATGAATACAACCAAAAGATAGTGCTTCATAATTTATGGTTAAATCCACATCCTGTAACATACAATCAAGTTGCCAACTGCCTTTTGTTTTGCCTGCAGTTCTCCCCGACTTTGCTCAGGTGTATAGTTTCATTGGCAGCGTCTTTGATCCAGATATGACTGGTCACCTAGAGAAATTGAAAAGGATGGATCCAATTGATGTTGAAACAGTATGTGCTGTAATGAAATTCAATCTCATAGAATTTGTGTCTTACTATCAGTTAAAAATCAACATATATATATGTGTGTGTGAATTATTTACATATCGACAGGTACTACTGTTGATGAGAAACTTGTCCATCAATCTCACAAGCCCTGACTTCGAGGATCAGGTAAGCTCTACCTGCTCCTCCTCTCCTTCCCCTCTTCTTGATTATCTTACTTACCATCATCTCAGAGTAAAGTACATGATATGCTGGTGGAAATCAACTACAGTCAAGTCTACTACTATAGGTTCAAACCTGCTTTTGATACAGCTTTTACTAGTGGATACTTGAGGTATAACGACAACATACTGTCCGACCCATGAGCGACTTTACTTGGCATTAATTAGAAGCGAGAACAGTCACATAACGGGAATTTTTAGTTTTTTTATTAGTTTCCCTTTGTTTGTTTTACTCTTGATTATATAATCTCTTCTTATTTAATTATTGCTTAGCCATGTGAAGCAGTTCCCCGCATAGGTTCGTTCTTATACATGACTAGAATCTCTCCATTCTGGGGTTTCTTTAGAATCACACACCTAGCAGCTTCTCGTGTTGTCATTGCCGTCTTTAATTTGCTGAATCTTTTCAGAGGAAGTTGCTGTCAGCCTAGGAAACGGGCCTCGAGATGAACAACCAGGGGACTCAAAGCGAGGATCTTCTAGTCTTCTAATGCAAGAGTGTGAGTGATATGATGAAGGAATACCCAGTTCCACGTGCCACTGGCTGCAGTCTGCATGTCAAGTTTTTCTCCATGAATCAAGCGTCCTGATGATCGGTTGCGAGGTCAAGGCTCTGGAGATTGTAAGTAGCGTTTTGTGTATGTGATCAGGATCGGGCCTTTTGCTGCACAGTGCAGACAGTTCGTGAATAAGTTCTGTCCTGGCCTTTTCTTTTTCTAGTGTGTGTATATATATATATATATATATATATATATTATATCCTGGAGAAACAAAAAGAGATCAATAAATAAGGTGGCTATGTATAGTTCTGAGAATAGTGGAGCTGTGCTTCTCTTTTCTTTTTTCTTTTTTCTTTTTAATTCTCTTCTCCGTGTAGATCTCTCCTACATAAATTAAAAGTTTTGACTCTTCTCTAGCTTAGTTGATCTGTGTCGTTTTGGTTCCTAGAAGTCTGTTATTAATGCTTTATGATTCACAAATATCCACTTGGTTCCATCAAAATGCCTGCCGTTACTCATCCGTGATGCGTAATTATACTTCCACTGTCCAGCTCCGTCGGGAGGGATGACTCTTCATGAACTGATCTTTTCTTCCCTTTCTGCACTCGGGTTAATGATCACCTCAATTACACCCGGACCCAACGTTGTGTGAGATGAGATATGTTAACCGATCTTGTATCGTATTGAAGTTGAGATGGCTTGATCCCTTCTTCTTAATTAAGTGAATTATTGGTACGAGGAAATTAATAATTGAGATTTTAAAAAAAATCTCCCGACGATATATCCCACTCGAGTACGAGGATTGGCGACTTTTCAAAGCTATAGTCCGGAGTAGCGTAACAGCCATTGCCATGATAACCGGAAGCCGCCCAACAAATAACAGCAACTCCGGTACCAAATCTGAGATCATGTTTTACGGTCACTGAGATTGAGGGTATGGTCGTCTGAGTTTGAACTCAAAAGCGATGCTCCCCATTCCGCCATCACCCCTCTTCCTCTCCGATGCCATTTCCGCGTCCAACGCACCGACGTCAATCGGTGGTGTGCTCCAGGAACACAGCTCGATCTTTGGCATCAGACTGTGGGTCGTGATCGTCTCTGTACTCTTCACTCTGTTCTTCTTCCTCACCTTCCTCTGTCTCTGCATACCCTCCTTCCGCCTCCGCTTCCGCCCACGCCAGAGATCGTACGAGCCCCGCTCCCGTTTATCCAAACCCTTCGCCACGAAGGATGACCACTTCGGCCGCGGCAGAGAGAGCGTGCCATCATTTGGCCGGAGGCTTCTGTCTTTTAATGCCTCGGAGGTGGAGATGGACTTCATCCCTGGGAAGCAGGGGATGGAGCTAGGGGCCCTGTGGTCTGCCCAAACAGCTGCCCCGTATCCTGCGAGCTTAACGGGTGATGTGGAGGCGTTCGGGGTCCATGCACTACTGGCCGGCAATGTGGAGAGGATTTGGTATACTGCAAAGGAAATCGAGTCGGCGACAAATGGATTCGACAGAGGGAACTTGATCGGGTGTGGAGAGAGCGGGGCTGTTTATCGGGGGGTTCTGTTCAATGGCGCCAGAGTTGCCGTCAAGAGACTGATCACTGACAGGTACTTGCCAATACAAAAACGAAACAGAGCATAGAGAAATGATCCCGAGAGCCAAAACCGTCGCGAGACATGGTTCGATGCCCATATGACGAAATTAAACGCAACATCACTTGGAACTTTCTATCCACTTTACTCAATCTTGATTCTTTCTGGACTTGCTAAAAACTCTCTGATGGACCACTTAGTTACGATGGTGGCGACCGTGATGAGGAGCTGAAGATGGAGTCGGATGCTCTTACAAACACTGCACACAGGAACCTCGTGAAGCTGCTCGGATACTGTCTCGAGGACGGCGTCAACAGGTACTGAGGATCTATATATCTTCACTTGAGGCTGCAAATGAGTCGATAACAACGTTTAATGCATGCATGTTTCGGTGTTTCCAACACCAGGATGCTCATTTACGAGTACATCGACAATGGAAGCCTGCACCACTGGCTTCACGTATATAATGGGAAACCCAGTCCTCTGACTTGGGATAGGAGGACGACCATAATCCGAGGAACGGCCAAAGGGTACGTATTAAAATCATCATCAGCTCAAGTTCTTATAAGAGTGTCTTCTCTGTTGGATCGTCTACAGTTTGGTGCAACTGTCCCTGAAACACAGATCACAGTGTCTTATATGTCTCAGGGCTGGATATGCTCTACTTTTTTTGCTATAACATACATATATATAAGGAGGGTCTTGTTTGTACAGACTGGCGTACCTTCACGAGGACCTTAATCCTGTAATCGTCCACGGCAACATAAAATCGAGCAACATACTGCTTGATCGGCAGTGGAATCCTAAGATCACCGATATCAGGTCAGCGATGCCACTGGATGCGGGATGGAGTCCCAGAATGCCACACCGGCCAAGGTAAACCCATTCGTCCACACAACGATCTACGACTGATCAAATATGCTGAAAGATCACGAGCCCTTGCTGCACCATTTCCTCTTTTCCAGTTCTCGAGCGCAAGAAATGGCCATAACAGAAACCCCGACTGAGATGACCGATGTGTATTGCTTCGGGATACTCATCATGGAGATAGTAACCGGAAGGCTACCAGTAGACGAGCGCCAGCCTGAAGTATAGTTCCCTGCTCGAAATTTTGCTCAATGGCATCTCCTTATACTCTCCCATCAGAGCATTTGTAAATAAGCGTTGTAACTTTCAGGTATATCTGATTGATTGGGTGAAGTCCATGGCTGCAAATCAAGAGGTTGCACATTTGCTGGACCCTCGGATCCCCGAGATACCGCCTCCAAAGGACCTGAAGCGTATCCTTCTGATCGCACTGATGTGCGTTGACCCCGATCTGTCTCAAAGGCCTAACATCGGTCATGTTGTTCATATGCTCGAGTCGCATACCTTCTCAGTACACGCTTTCGTTGGACGATGAACAGTTTATCATTTTTCTGTATTTTCTTATGAAGCCTGAATGTATTATTTCCTCATTGCTCAAAGATCCACAGAAGAAGGGTCAGGAGAGATTGCAGTGTCTAACAGTGATTATTGATTATTTCGATCTTGATATCACATGAGACGGAGGAAAATAAAGGGGTAGAAACAAAGATCAAAATGACGAGTTTGTGCTGCTTGAAGATTTTGGATCATTGGCTTTATTACGCAGCAAAATTCATGCGGGCATTCTCATTGTTGGTAATGGATCGGTTCTGTAACATTAGAATGTAATCAACTGAGACGCCTCATCCTCCTCACACTACCTCCATCGATACAGGCGATATCACTACTTAGAGCATTAAGATGCTATCCGGTTCATGTCGGTAAAGCCCGTCTGGCTACTGACAGTGTGAAGAGCTTAGAGCAGCTGATCTCTGACGTCTCATGCTAGGTGAAAGCACGATGTCGGGAGACCGTACATCTCATTTTGAAAATGTTGGTGGACATTCCTAACATCAATTTAGATGGCTGAGGCTGTTTACTGAGAGGATAAGGGCGACTCATTTGAGGCCATACCGCTATGTTCCTGGAGAGTTTTACCCTCACTGATGTTAAGTGCGGCTAACTCTGATCATTGAATTCCATCATAACGTCAACAATATGAAGTCATCCTCTCCCTATATAGGAGAACCCCTGTGAATGATTCGATGAAGAAAGTGACGCTTCTACTGATGGAAGTCTCCCAAGTCTGATGGTCTAATGCAGGGCACAGAACAGGGTGACGATCCAACTATGATATTTGAACAAGGGAAGAGCCCTTGATCTTTTGCCAGAAAAGGTCAATTGCACATCTAACAACAATCAGCTAAGAGGTAAATTTATTCAAACGGATAGATGCATTCGTCTTTCCACTCCCTCACTTTTTCCGGTGCTAGGCAAATATCAGTTCACTGCTCAGTGATAGGGTTGGTGAAGGAATTGGTGAATTAACACTGAACTGTGATAAAGACGAGGCTTTTCCTGCAGTTTCATGGCATTCTATAATTTCTGAACATAGACAGGATATAAGGGGACATTAACTATTGAAACTATGGCCGTTTTGGAGCACGCATCAAATTGGCTCCAAGGACTCTAAGCTGAATCAATTACAATTCGAGTTCTCATGGAGATCAAACATGAACCAAGAGAGTTTCACATGCACAGTGGTGGAAACAAAACATAATCTTGCCATTTGATGGAGGACATACACTTCCCCTTGGACTGGAAGAGTCCCATCCTACTACCACCAATCCCATCAAGTCCCATACTTGTGGTCCATTCACAAATAGCAATTTCAAGAGCCAGAGAGAAATGTAAAGAAGCTTCCCTGATGAGATCTTGCCACTAACAAGAGAAACCGTAGACATCAAAACCACAAGAATCACTAAGACCAAAGAAAGTGACTGTACAATCGTCATAATTACCTTTTCTCCTTGATAGAGTGAGTAGCTGCTGCTTTTTCTTCACGATGTCTCATAGTCCAGACAGACACATAATCCGAAAGTGGCCCTAGTTGCCATTCCACGTCCAGCCTTTTCATCCTCCAAAGAATGAGAAGAACCCTCGCTTCTTTGGTTCCTCCTCCATCATAACCGCCTTCATGCTGTCCTGCTCTACGAGCCTCCAGGCAGCCTGCTCGAAGGCCAGACCAGCCAATGTGGGCGGTTTGTTGAGGACCAGAGGATAACCTCTGTTAGTGCTCCTGATCACCTCTGAATCCTCCGGGATTACACCTAAAAGTGCTAGTCCCAGCATCTCCTGAACATCAAGTACTGACATCATGTCCTCCCCCTTTATCATATCAGTCCGAACCCGGTTCACAATCATCTTTATATCTCTGATACCATCACACTCCAACAGTCCTGTGACGCGATCAGCATCCCGGAGGCTCGTGATATCCGGGGTGGTTACAAGAACAGCCTCATTTGCAGGGGTGATGGCGGTGATAAAACCTGCATCAATTCCTGCTGGACAGTCGATGAGGATGAAATCGGGACAACCTTCTTGTCGGGTCTTCAAGGAATCGACGAGCCAGACCAGGGCTTTTCCCCCGAAGCCAATAGGCAGCTTAGACCGAGGCTTGGAGATGCATAGGAGCTCAAAATTGGACCAACGCTTGTCTCGAACTAGGGCCTGGTCGAGGCGGCAGTCGCCGTTGAGGACCTCGACGAGAGTGTAGTTCACACGATTCTCGAGGCCGAGGAGAAGGTCGAGGTTGCGAAGGCCTACGTCGGCGTCAATGGCGACAACAGAGAAACCAAGGCGGGCAAGGGAGAGGCCGACATTGGCTGTGGTCGTTGTCTTCCCGACTCCGCCCTTGCCAGAGGTGATAACCACCACCCTCGGCGTCTCACCGGCTAGCTGGGGCTTGCGGTTCCATTGGAGGACTGACACGACTGGGGCAGCCGCGGGTCTGAATCTTGATTTGGAGGAGTGGGGTTCAAGTGTTCTGAGGATGGGGTTGAGTGAGGTTGAGGAGATTATGGAAGACGGGTTTGAAGAGGCTGAGGGGAGTTGCAGAGATAGCATTTGGGTAAAACTAACAATGGCAGGAATCGCAGATCGGGAACGGTAGAAAGAGCGAGAAGTGGAGCAATGAGCAAGGGAGGGGGCGAAACTTGAAAGATATGAGAGAAAATTTTCCCTATTGGCTTATGGGCCACACATGTTGAGGCCCATTATAAGCCCAAGAATGTTATGGGCCACGATGACTGTTTGTAGCCAAGTAAATGGGCCTGATTTCGACGAGCCCGAGGAGGTCCAGATATTAACATCATGATTCACAGAAGGGGCAAAAAAGGGCTTTCATCTTGATTGATTTGACATGAAAATAAGAGTAGTTGGAGTTAAGATCGTTACGTCATCCTTCTAGTTCTAAGTATACGTAAACTAAGTTATAACCTATTTAGTTTATATTCACAAATTTTCAGAAGCGATCTGAGCCGTCCATCAGGAGATGTTGGTGCAAGACCAGAGGTCCTCCGTCCGTCCTAGTAGAAGGAGATCGAGCCACGTGCCCCGTCCCCCACGCCACGACATCGCCGGAAGAAAAGGTCAGATTCCGGATTTGCCCTTCCACCCCAAGTCAATCTGACGTAACCAGCGCGCGCTCTCTTCATTGCCGCCACCATTTTACCATTCTCGGCAACCTCTCCATTTTCATTTTCAGTCCTCAATGTTTTGGGGATCTATCAAAACCATCCACATTCATTTTTGCCTTCATAATAATTCCAAAAGTATGGAAATTCCTATTATTTAATATAACCATAGGCCAAACCCCTGGCCATTTTCTTTGTAGTGTCAAACTTAAGAGTAATGGGCTCATGGGAGGGATTTTTATGACATCTCAAAATGATATTGTTGATTGCCCCATGAGAGGTGCCCAGACCCAAAGACATCATCGCATTATTGTTGGTTCTTGTTGGTTTTTTTCGGTGCTTCTTGTTTTACTATCTCTTGATTCAATTATGTTTTAATTTACCAATGGTCGTAGGTGGGACTGAATCGATAGTCATTTGAACTTCTGGGGTGATTTTGATGACACAAAAACTGGTAAGGATTAAACTGATGACAGTTCAAAATATTGGTATGAAAATGATGGTTTACTCACTCACCTCTCTCTCCCTCTTGATCGGTTGCTTTTTTGCCTTTTCTTCTCCCTCCTCCTCCTCCTCCTCCTCTCTACTTTCTCTGCCTTCTTCGAATACTTTTCTCTGCTGTCGATCCGAACACTCGATAATGAAGATTCCGAAGTAGTTTCTCCTCCCCTTAGTGAATCGAATGCTCTGCCTGGGTTAATCGAGCGTCGATCCTGCTTCTGCAGCATCGCGTGGTGAGAATTCTATTATTTGTTACTTCTATTCATCATTCCGGGTCGAATAGAAACTTGCCGACGTTTTAGATCTGATGCTAGATTTTGCGTAAGGCTGTTCTATTTTTTTAATCTGATGCTTCTAGATCGACTTCAGCAAAGACCATTGAGTAAATTGAGAGGCTTGAACGGACTTACAGTTGAATTTGAGGCTTTGATGTGATTTGCGGATCGGATCTAGCGTTCATGTTATCTGGGCATTTGTCTGCGTATTTTAACGTATAGAAACCGGCCGCGTATGATCATCGGTTTAGTTTGATCAAATCAGTGAGAGTCGTACTTTGATATCCGAAAGCATTGATATTTCCAAGCAGTGTGAGATGTCCCTAAGTTGTTTGGTTCTTCGAACCTTAATTATTTTGCTGTTTTACTGTTATCATCGGTGATTTAACGGCTAGACCAGATCTGATCTCTCAGTCCCCAATTTAAATGTTTACTGCTGTTTAGACATAGATGAGAAATGAATTACAAGGTTGTTGGATCTAAATACTTATGTGATATCCCAGCCTATTTACTGACTTTACCCAGGCATCTTCAGCGTCTCCAACTGTGTTATTATAGTGCTTACCCGTGTTCTCCATCTTATCATAACTCCATTCTTCCCCTTGCTGCAGTAAGTGGGGCCATGTGAGCATATTAAAACAGACAGTAACTGGTGCTATAATTGTTAGTGGATCGGTTTGCTTGGTGTACAAAGATGGGCAAATACAAGGGCTGTGGAAAATTATGGAGAAAGATGCCGAGGGGTGGAGATGTCAACATTCACCAGTTTGCTCTCCTTCTGTCTCCTGTTGTTTCTGTTTGGGAGTGTGTTGTCCGTAAAATGAGGTATTCCTGCAGACCTGAGTGGGTGTAGTTTGTGCAAGTCTTAGGGCCATTTTAGGTTTCAACACAGAATCTAGGATTTTCACATACTTGAAGAGGAAGATTAGATAAAACAAACATAGAAAAGAATAGCGATGAATACGTTTTAGAGGAATTCTTAGTCAATTAGGAGCTTAGAAAACATATCTGAGACAGTAAAGAACCTAAGCGAGAAGCAATTAATTGTCATGGACACCTTGGGAGGTAACAAAGCACAGCCTGCCCCTATAAAAGTGAAGAAGAAGCAGGGGAAGGACGAGATGGATCGGCTGAAACAGGCTGAGAAGAAAAAGAGACGTTTAGAGAAGGCCCTCGCCACATCTGCAGCTATCCGCTCTGAGCTAGAGAAGAAGAAACAGAAGAAGAAAGAAGAACAGCAGAGGCTCGATGAGGAAGGTGCTGCAATTGCTGAGGCTGTTGCTTTACATGTTCTACTGGGCAATGACTCAGAGGACTCCTACAAAGTTGTCCCAGATCAATACGTTGATTCTAACCCGTGGAGTAATCCTAATTGTGTAAACCATGTGGTGGATGGGAGGAGTGCCCTCTCGTCGTCATACTGGGGCAGTCCAAGGTATTCACTTGAGGGAATCGGATGGTTACCTGGTGCTCATGGACCTGGATTTAGGTGGGGTGGCAGTGGAGGCAGCGACCGGTCATTTTCATCAGGAGTTGATGTAAAACTGAACATAGACACTGTTAGCTGGGCAGATGGAAATTTATCGCGGGACCTTATTGCCGCACAAGCTGTTTCATCTCTTCAGATCCATGAGGATACACACATGGACTCTTTATGGACGGGATGCTAAGAGAGCTGTACAGCTGCACCGTCCCGTGTTACCCTTGCTTGCATGGTTTGCAGTTAGTGTATTGTTATGTATCCGTTAACTCGTTTCCTTGTGTCGTGAGTTGTGTGTTTTTGGTGTTTGTGGATCGACCCCGTTGACTATCAGATATCAATCCTTTCCCTTGATCATGTAATGCCTCTTTGCCTGATTGGCTTCGTATAATCCAATATATTGGAATCTTTATGGGCCAGAAAACAAATGTATTGGAATCTTTCGCTACGACGCTAAGTCATTGTTCACGAAATGCTTTGCTTTGACTATTATCTCTTGTTCCAGGAAGTCGATGTCTGCCGCTGGCATGTATTGTACTCTGGAAACGAATTTAGCTTATTGATCGAATGGATTCAATGAGATTAGGTTAGGGGGCCGAGTAACAAAACATATGCTACATGAGATGGTCAAGTTGCCCTTGAACATACACTTGTAAGGGCCGTTTCCAACAAAGGGAGCGGGAAAAGGGACATTTAAGCATCTAGAGTTCATTAAATACAAGAGAGCAAAAAGTAAGCATCTGCTGAAGTAAAAAAAAAAATTCAATTGCCTTGTCATGAGTAGTTCAGCTCCGTTTTCAGTTAAACCTGCTTCAAGCAACTCTCCCCACATTGCCATCTGACACTCAATCCCAGCGAACAGAACAACCCTTAAGTTTTTTGGACTCATTAGATCAGGTCGTGTACAGGATGTACAAGATGGCACAGATCATTTTAACAGCTTGACAACATTAGGCCATCAACAAATGAAAACCGTTGGGAAATCTCACACTCGTTTAGCCAACAGATGAATTACAGACAAACTTATACAGCGTGATTCCAACAAGTACAGTTGGGAAACTTACTATTCTCAAGTATCGGGCCTTGAACCTTGTCGGAGAGGTGATTCATCATCTTCTCTGCATGGCAGAAGCTTAGTGTCTCTATCATCCAGATTCTCTACCTCTGGACTTGCAGAAGGTTTTGCACCTGTAGTAACAAGGTTCTTAAACCAGGCGGCTTGGAACCGAGGACTTCCTCTACCCGAACTTCCAGGGGAATCAGCAGAGGGAGAGGAATTTGATGTGGCACCTAGCAGGAACCGGTATGCTACTTTGCTAGCAGACACAATCTCTGTCTTCGCTTGCCTCAGCTGAAGCAGATAAGCAGTCATTTCAATAAGAACAAATCTTTCATAATAGACTTAATCAAGCACCAATTAGATGAATTGAAGAAAAAAAAATTTTAAAATAGAATTTCGATAATGTGAACACATAAGTAAACCACTTAAATTAGTAAATCATTCTTAAACTGATAATTATACAATGAACTTTAGTATGTCATGTTACCTTGGGTTCAAATACTCCAGACTCTGATAATTGGCAGTAAAATAGGTGACATACACATGAAATACTGAAAAATGAGACGGGGGCATACGGTGGTTTCTCAGAGAAATCATACTTAATTGCCTAATACTTTACTGCTTTGAACATTGAAGTTTGTCGGAGACCCTTCTTTAACTGACCGTAAACCTCATCATAGCAAATGTAGTGCTAGGATTACACATAGGGAACTCAATTTCTGCCATGCACACACAGTATACAGGTTAGGAAGTTGAAGAGTGATTCTCAAGAATATGCCTCACCCGTACTGCAGTGGTCTCTGCTATGTCCAAGGCTGTATCCCCAGCATTGGCAAAACGATTGACCCAACCTGTCAAAGAAAGTAACCAGAAACAATATAATCGACACCAGCCGACAATGATGTACAGATACAAGAGAAAATATTGGTGGAAAAAATTATATGCTGATTGTTCAATAGGTGAACAAGTAATCCTGTAATCCTGTGAATGATATTTAAAGAATTGATTTTCCTATTAAAACGCAATACTTCTTACTTGGATTCACTAAAATGCAATGATTATACTATAGAAAGAATATCATTGCCAAGTTCACTTCAGGTATAGCTCACAATCTAACCATAGTTTCAATTGATACTTCATTGAAAATACTTTTGGCCATGCAGCAGCCTCCCCACGAATACTCAGCAGCATAAGGTGAACATGGCTTTGAAAGCTATCATACTGAATCATCTCAATACCAAGATGATTAGTAGGAACCACGGTAAGAAAGTTTCTCATTTGCTGCCTTGTCTATTTAATTATATGTCCTTTATAAAACTTGTATAAGTCATACAGCAGGATAAGCATATCTGCGCAAGAATCCATCACATTAAATAATATTATAGAAGGAAACGGAGCTACCAAGATAAATGATGGCCGGAGACCAAAAAATGCGAACATCCATTGAATTCCTACACAGAGATCTGGTGAAATAAAGTTACTTGTTTTGCCTTAATCAAAGGAGAACGATTCTCAATGCATGCCACATATTGCATGGTACATCAGAAACACCATCCAACATGGTGACCTCAACCAAATTGAACCATGGGTTTCAAACAAGTAAGAGGAACTAGGGCTACAAGACTTGCCTGGAAGCTTTGGAAGACCAAGCCTTTCAGAGAACTCATCACAGAAATGATTGCAATTCCTTGATAACAAGTCATAAGTATAACCTGGCCATTCCCTACTAAGTTCTCTGATAATTTGATTGACCTTGAAGATTGAGCAATTTGTTCTTCCAAGAACAATGCTTTCACGGAATGTATACATTGGATTCTTTCTAGAAGGACAACTGAAAACTCCAGTCCCATCTTCACAGAAGCCAAAGGACCACTCTTCATCTCCATATACCTGATCGATTGGAAACCAAACTAATCGCCTTCAAAAAATCACCCAGTGAAAACAAAAGTGGTAGCTGTGACATATATAGCCCAGCAATGCTTCACAGTAACATCAGATTCATGAACTTCACCGGTTTAGAACTAATTAGGAATACAGGAGACCCTTTGGGTCTCTGCAAAGTTGTCGGACATTTTTCATGCACTCAACAAGGTTATATCAAAGCCGAAGTGTGGAAAGGGGAAAAAATTCTATTAAGGAGATCACAGGAGTCAAAAGCATATGATCCTTAAAGTTTAGTTCATTTCAAGCAATTTGTTCCATAAAACCTTCTAACAGCTTATACAAATTTGAAATAAATTAACAAACTCAGCCCTGACAGCTCAGCAACTAAACCAATCGAAGACACACCATACTCGGACAAACGAACTGGACAAAGAACGATAAGTTGGAGAAAATGAAAGATAGTCAATACAACACATGCTAGCAATCCAGCTCAGCGAGAGAAATGTTTAAAACACCCAAACAAGGAGGCATTCAGCTCAAAACCCTCCGATCTCTTCTCCAATATTGATAATACCTACCAATTGCACATAAACAAATCAACAATTGGCACGACGAGAACCTGAATGGCGCTGTGAAAGATACCGCCAAGACCGATCCCGTCCTTGAAGATCTTGTTGATCTGCATTATGGTGTTGTTGGTCTTCTCCGATCCACTGTTTGTCACATCGTATATGTGCAGTATCACCTCCGTCATCTTCACCAAAAACCCTAGCCCTAACCCCAACCAACCAGTCTCTTATATCTCTCGAACACCGGATCGGCAAAGAAAACCTTAGGGCAGGATCAATCCTCGCTGGCAATCGAATGAGATCTGGCGAACAACGACCAAGCCGCCGTCGGCCGCCCCTCGGGTTTCTTCTGTTGCTACGGCTTCGATCCCGATCCCGGCGTAGTGATCTGCCTTGACATTTCCAATTAATGTTGACAGTGACAGCCTAATTGTGTATCATCTCCCCCTTTTCATTTTCCCCCGCGAAATAACAAATAAGATAGAAGAGAGTTGCGGATTTTATGATCAAATGTGGACGGCACCTGCAACTCGCCAGTGGCAATTGACGAAAAAGCCCCTGGTCCGTCGATGTATTTACCCTCTTGCTCCGTGCCTATGATCCCTAATTTACCTGTGCCGCTGGATCGAGAGTACCGGCCAGCTTTAGCCCTCGGCATCGCAAGTCCTGCTGCTTCTACAGATGTCATTAGAGGAGAACCGTAGAGCCCATCCGTAAATTAGTCGAGAGGCCCATATGACGCCCTCGGTTTGAGATGTGGAATAGAGGAGGGCCCAAGCCGAGGATGCTTGACCGGACGTGCCACTTCCACGAGGAGAAGAGAGCGGAGAAAAGGCACCCACGAAGTCCAACAAATGGGAATTGAACCCGATTCCGATCAGAGTTGACCATCACGGCTACCACGCCCAAACTCATAATGGGCGGTGCCTATCAAATTCCTAATTCACTGGTGGGCAGTAATCCGGGACGTGCATGGGTGCAGAAACAGCCACGAGAGTCGGTGAATCTTTTGATGGGAGTCGGTACCAAACGCCCGAGGGCCCTGTGATATCCACGAAATGACTGAATGATTCTGAAGGTAGGCCGAAATCCCTAGGCTATGATAACTAAATCAGAGATTGCTCATGATTGATGGATGCTCTGGCCCCCCACCTTCACCGAGGCCAAGCAATGCAGTCCAAGAGAAAAAGGCCGAACAGCCTACTAGTCCCTTTTTGACCAAGAATAGAAACTTTAGAAGCCATTCATTCAACGTTGATCTGACATTTGGCCTAATTTTCTCATTAATATAATTCCATTTTTGTCCATAGTGGGCCGGGGGCGGTGGGGGGAATATAAGCAATGCCACAAAGCAACAGCACCATGGCACATACTACATTTGAGCCAGGGAAAATTTACCTTTGTCCGGGGAGAAATGCACAATAAATCTTAAAATTATAAGATTTTTTAAATTTAAATTCTAAAATTTTGAAAATAACTCTTTCCGTTCTAAATTTTTATTTTTATTACTTATTTAAGTTATCATCGATCATTAAATCGCGTTGACGTGAGTGTGATGACGCCAGTAAAATACTGATATGATAGTGACACGTTATATATTTTACATTAAAATAATGACATCTCATCTACAAGACAGTCCGATTTAACGACTCGTTATGATGAGAGCTTGAGTAAATTAGGAGAGCGAAATTTCACAACTAAAAGATATATTTTGAAAGGTTTTAAAATTTAAATATAAAAAATTAGTATAATTTTACTGCTTATGGTGTATTTCTCTCTTTTTGTATTTACATATCCGTCCAGCACCGATAATTATTAAATTTAATGATAATCTCTGTTCTAAATCAAACAACTGTCCTAAATAAATATATCTTCAGACCCGATAATGTTAAAAAGAAAAAAAAAACAAAAAGGAAAAACAACCTTTACCATGAAAAGGAGCGAAAAGACCATGTAGAACTTTTTAACATGTGAAAATGAACGTATTTTCCGGCAAGAGATGGGAGCCAAATGATCCAACTTCTCCGCATTTCTCGACTACATTTTTATTGTATCACCAAGTCTCCGAGGAGGGGACGCTCCTCATTTAATCAAACATAATCCGACTAAATCACTAAATTTACACTCGTTCGCTTACTAGTAAGGTTTCAATCTTAATTTCTATATAAGAGAAATTTCACACCTCAAAAATTTTATTTCTTAACATTATTGATCAAGTTCAAATCTAAATTAATAATAGATTATCATGTTACACATATCGAATCGCGTCCATTATGACAAAACTTATAACAAAGTTTGTAGATGGCTTAAAGCATTAGGCAAGTAAAATTAATTGACAGAGCTTTGACTTTTTTCCCCCTCCTAACTTCAGCTGCTTCTTCGATTTTTTTTTCCTTGAAATTTCTTTGTGCCGATAATTCCATGTGTCATTGGAGGTGATGAGGTCCACGTGTATTATTATTCTTTTGGGGAACATGGGTCCGAAATTCTCGATAATCTCCTCCACCCCACCACCTATCGACAATGATTGGTCGGGGTCGCCTTTACTCGCGTTCAGGGGCATCTACGTAATTTTACCATTTGCCGACGATACCCCAATGATCTTTCAATATCAGTAACAGTAATACTAAATTACTAATGCCTTGCGTCGTAATCCATTTATTGAAGTTTTAAAAAATACCCATTTAAAGTAATACTATTAATAAGTCTATTCACTTAAATTAACAAACTGAAAAAAATAATTATTTACAAAAATAAAATAAAATAAAATTCAACTTCGAATCTTAATTTACATATTTTTATGTTACACAAGATGCTATCTTTTTTTTCATTTTAAATAATATTTAAATAAATATATTAATAATTAAGTTAGTTCTACATTTATAAATTTTTAATAATAATCAAATATTTATTACAATGAAATTTGAGAATGGAATATATAAAAGTCGTAGCTAATGGAAATGAAAATTTTCAACTTTATTTGTATATAAAAAAAAAACACAAAAAAGAGGTGAGGTTA